>MU223296.1:1185570-1205771 GCA_018584345.1 Thuja plicata | reverse complement strand
GATGACAAGAATGTCATCGGTACTAAATGGATATTCAGGAATAAGTTGAATGAGAATGGAGAAGTCACAAGGAATAAAGCAAGACTAGTATGCAAGGGGTATGCACAAGAGGAAGGTATAGACTATGCAGAGACCTTTGCACCCATTGCTAGGATAGAAGGTGTAAGAATACTACTTTCTTATGCTACATTCAAAGGTTTCAAGGTATATCAAATGGATGTCAAGTTTGCATTCCTGAATGGAATACTTGAAGAAGAGGTATACATTGAGCAAATAGAAGGGTTTGTCAGTCCAGAGAAGAGAAACATGGTATGTAGACTTCACAAAGCCTTGTATGGATTGAAACAAGATCCTAGAGCTTGGTATGAATGACTTCATTCCTATCTTATAAGTATTGGATTTATAAGGACTAGTGAAAATAGTAATCTTTATTTAAAGGAAGATGTTGATGCTAACACTTTGATTGCTGAAATATTTGTTGATGACATCATATTTGGAGGCAATGATATGCTATTCAAATCACTTTCTAATGATATGAGAAAAGAGTTTGAGATTTCCATGTTTGGAGAGATCAATTTCTTTCTTGGTTTACAGATCATTCAACAACGTAAAGGTATTTTAATTACACAGTCCAAATACATTAAAGAGGTCCTGAAAATATTCAAGATGGAAGATTCCAAACCAGTTGGAACACTGATGGCTACTAGATGTAAGTTGACAAAGGAAGACAAGACAACAGAGGTAAATCAGACTTTGTATAGATCAAGGATTGGAAAACTCAGTTATGTTATACACACTAGACCAGATATTGCACATGCAGTAGGAATAGTTGCTAGGTTTTCTGCTAACCCCAGGGAATCACATATGACTGCTGTGAAAAGGATTTTAAGATATCTAAAGAATACTAAGGAATTTGGCTTATGGTATAGAAGAGAAGGAAAATTTGAACTTAAGGTGTTTACCGACACTGATTGGGCTGGAAATCTTGATGATCGAAAGAGCACAACTGGAGGAGCATTCTTTATGGGTGACAAACTAGTCACATGGATAAGCAAGAAGTAAGGATGCATCTCTCGGTCTACTATAGAAGCAAAGTATGTTGTTGCTTTTGTAAATTGCTCAAATATTGCATGGATCAAATAGTTGCTGGAAGGTATGCATATGAAGATCTCAGAACCAATGATTATCTATTGTGATATCACCAGTGCAATAAAAATTTCTAAGAATCTTGTCATGCATTCCAAGACTAAACACATTGCCATCAAGTATCATTATTTGAGAGAACAAGTTCAAGAAAAGGAAGTGATACTTGAGTATGTGCAATCAAAAGAATAATTAGCTGATATCTTCACCAAGCCATTGCCCAAGGATACATTCAAGTACTTGAGAAAGAGACTAGGGGTCAAACCCTTGTCTACCAGTTAGTAAAAGACTAAAGCCTATATCAGCCTACATATTATCAAAATATCATTAATTTTGATGCAAACAAAAAGGATGAACTTCAAAAGCTACATCTATATACAGACATGTATATATCAAAAACGAGCACCAAAGCATATTGTTCTATTAATGATGGATAAGGGAAATTCAAGGAATATATTATGGATAGAGAGAAATGATTGTTTGACATGAATGTCAGATATCTATAAGATATTTGTTTTGCATTTTTTTCAAAGGGGGAGAGATTATTCATTATCACATTACTCCAACGGGGAGAGATTATATCCTAAGGGAGAGAAAATTGTATGGAAAGATTACAGAAAGAGAGATTTGATGACAAGAGAAAAAGACATCAAAAGAGAAGAACAGTCAAGGGAGAAAAATTAACACAAGGAGGGGACACAACACATTAGAAGATAGAGAACTGCAAGAATCAAATCTAAGCTAAAACAAAGCTTACCGATGGTCAGACATTTATCGGTTATCAAAACAAAAAGATTGGTAGTTTGATGAATCTAAACTATTGTATTTCATATTGTATTAGAAATAGTATAGTATGATAATATAGTATGTTTTCATCAATGCCAAAGGGATAGATTGATTACATGTAACTGATTGGATGTTTGACAATGTTAAGTTGAAGATAATGCAAGGTGTTAAATCAGTTAATGTATTGTATTGTCATTGATGTCAACTTGATATCATTTGTATGGTCATGTACATAATGCCAAAGACTTCAAAGAATCAAAGGAACAAAGGTTATGCGTTCAACAATACATAAAATTCAAGTATTCACTTAGTGAAAAACAACACTAACTGAGTGCATACCATCTGTAAAGGAAAAGAAGAACAGTCACAAAGATACCCGACGATCAGAAGTATAGTGTTTCCCGACGAAGCAAAGCCACAGTGATACCCAAAGAGGAAAGTCAGAAGGTTGCCCGACGAGTAAAATTCCAACAATGCCCAACAGATAGAGATCACGAAGCTAACTGGAGTCTCACTGATGGAACTGTTAGTTGTCACCAAAAACTAACTACAAAGGTGACCGACTGAACAGAGAGTTCAAAAAATGACAAAATATCTAGCTGGAAAGAGCTAAAGATAGACTTAACTGGTTGTTTTCTTTGTTTTATTTGACCAGAGTTAAGTGATTGATTTAAAGATAATTTATACAGTTGGCAAGAAGATAACTATGAGACAAATCAGGAGCTATGCATTAAATCTAATTGGTTGGATTGTATCTCATGCCAACAATCAAGAATCAAGAAATGGTGAATATCATGTATATATAAGAGACAAGCTTAATTCATTTACGAAGGGGATTAAGAGGAGTGAATAGAAAGAGGATGCTGAAGAGAAATTGATGAAGAATAACTTCATATAGTCCTGATCAATCAAGCTTAAGGAGAGCTAAGGAATTCTGCAGACACCGATGAACAGTGAGCATAGCATCACAAAGTAGAAAGTGTGGAGCACAAAGAATTGAATTGATACATTGATCAGAGAGGTAATGTACATAAATAGATCTTAAAATCTACAATTCAAATTTGCATCATGAATAGGTCATAGTGTTTTAATTTAATCATTGAAGCATCAAGTCTCTTAACCGAGCAGGACTTAACAGTCTTCTATATATTGAGGTACATCCCAAGGAGTGCCAAAAAGGTTGATTCATAAAAGTAGCATTGGATTTTCCCAATACCTATTGACAGTCTAAGAAGGAGGCTGATTCAAGGATGGTAGCAATAGATGCCCGATACTAAGTGACAACCTCTATGTATAAAATCCTCTAACAAGGTCACACTTAACAGTGTGTTTGTAACCTTTAATAGGGTTCACTTCAGAAGAGTGAAAATTTGAGGTACTGGTCCCAGTGGTTTTTCCCTTAACAAGGTTTCCACGTGAAAAATTTATGTGTTATATGTGTATGATTCATTTCTTTATTGTCTTACATCTTACATAGCTAACTCTGGATTGATCGGTATACTCTTCTTATTTACTGAGTTTTGGTAAATAGTTTTACTGCTTATCGATAATCAAGAAAGAATAAGGATTGATAGAGAACATCGACAAATAGTTAAATCATTATTATTATTTCATGGTATGCATCTTGTAGGGACATAATAATCTGAGGTTTATTGATTGGTGGTTAAGTTTGAAGGATAAATTTTTGAGGCCACTGATTCACCCCCCCCCCCTCTTAGTTATTACTAACATCCTCTACTATCTCATCAGTATTTCCTATCAAAATTTTATTGATTCTTGTTTTATGTCATAATACATTTTTTCCTACTTAAGTATCCTGTCAATTTCATCGGTAGCAATCACTGGGAAAAGTTTGCAATAAGATTTTCTCTCTAATTTCCTTGTCCTGTTATAGATTTATGAGTCTTCTTCCATATAATATGTTATAGATTTGATCTGGTATATCTCCTTTCAATTCAATCAAGGCTTTATTATACTTATTCATGTAGAAAATGACACCTTCAATTCTCTTTTTCTCATCTTCATCATATCTATTTTAATATATCTTAACTTGAACGTGAATACCATGAATAGTCATATTCTTAATAGCACCATTTGTAGAATAGTGTGGCTTACCAATCTCAAGTTTAGGATTTTTTGTGTAGGCTCTCCTTCTGCTATAGGATCTTTGACAATTTTAGTTGCCTTACCTGCTTCTGTCCTCAACTTCTTCACTGCAACATCCAAATCAGTGGCTTCATCTTTTTCATCATCCTTTTCTCCTTTATAGTATCTCTTAGGTTTCCATGTGTCTCTTTTTTTGGTAGATGTACAATTGTCCTTTGACTTGACTATTTTTTCTTGAAATTCCTTAGAAACGGATGTCTTAGGTTTAGGTTTCTTTGGTCCAACATGATCCTTCTTTGCAAGACTAATTGCAGCAACTGAACTTCTAGTGTATCTCACTCTAGATGATGATTCATAAGGTGTATATGTAGGTGGGGCATCAACATCTATATATATAGGATCTTGTATTATATTTGTCTTCTCTTTCTCTTTTTCTTTCTCCTCAAACTTCTTCCTTATTAAGTCATCTTCTCTTTAGTAAATCACATCTTATTACCAATCATTTCAACTTCCTTTATGATTTTCCTCTCTCTTATAGGTTTGGTAATCTCTTCATGTACCTTAAGACTCTTTTTTGCATATGTACTAGACCTCTTCTCAGTATTATCTACAGGTTTCTTCAAAATATCTTCTGTATAACCTTCAAGAAGTGGACCAGCCCCCTCATTTCCCATAGGCATTTCCCAATATGTCCTATGATCTGCTACTTCCATCAAACATGCATCAATATCTACCATAAACAAATATTGTTCTCATATTTTGTTATAATTTCAGGAGGGATTCTATATTTCAATTTCATAGACTCTTGAAAACTTTTGAAATATCCCCATAAAGCACTTCTAGTTGGGTGATCTCCAAGCATATCATAAAATTATTTAATCTGTACTGCCACAGGATTATCTTCCTTCTAGTTAACATTCTAGGAATTAAATTTATAAAATAGAAGAATATGCATACCAACGGGGATCCCTACTTGAAGGTATGCTTCTTGTCTTTCTTAATCTTTTTTGATTTTTTAGAATGATCTCTCAGTGATTTGCAGGTATCATACTCTACATCTTCTTTTACTATTATGTAGGCAACATAGATAATAGTGCTATAAATTGAATTTTCTTTGCTAGAATAAAATTCCTTATACCCAAGCACCATATATGTGAACTTCACATTAGGTTGAAGAATGTTGTTGATGGTCATCGCTCACTTGTCCCACTGAGAACCAACCAAATTTGTGACTGTGTCTTTCTAAATTGACTTTAGGGAATGCACCTCACCATTATCATAGAATAAAGTAACTGCATTCAAACCTTCCTTTATGATCTTGTAGGCTTTATCGAGCCACATGAACTAATCACGAACCCTTCTCAAGATGTATCCCACCCAATCCACTTCAAATAATTTCTAAAAGTCCATAAACCATGTAAACTTCTTCTCTACCAATACCTTGAATTCATCCTTCAACACTAAATCCTCATATACCCCCTTTGTCTATTTTGTGGTTGCATTGTCGTATAATTCTTCCAGATTATAATGTATGTATGTCCTAATATCTTTAACATGTAATACTCCATAGGGAACAAATGAAAAAACATGATCATGGTCATCCTCTAAAGATTTGTAGGGGTGTTTCTTAAAGATTGGTCTAGGAAGATCTGTAATATCAATAACTAAGAGCATATCCATGTTCGAGCTTCAAATATCAAACTATACTACAAAAAATACCTTTCTTGATGAATTTAGGGTTATGCTAAAAACTATCATAAATCACTTCTATCTGCTCTGAAATCGCCTTCAATTACTCTACAAACACTTCTTCAACTCACAGGGTGTGAAATGAAAAGAAGAAATGCCTTTTTATTATTTCACATGCCCAAAAGTGAAAAACAATAAATGTGTTGTACCCTAGCTTCAAACTGTCTCAGAACAGGGAATAAAAAATCCATTTCCAAACATTCAAACATCAATAAATTTTTTACAAATAAAACAACATGTCATAAATTAATTTTTGCATCTTAATATGTCAATCGCATTCACTACTTTAGCTGATTTAGCTATCAAGTAAAGATTTTTATGATAAACTCCCCCTTAGGTCATTGACCTAATCAACATGTTAATGAAATTTACACACCAGATGTTGGTGTGATCCTACTAGTAGCATCAATCTATTCTTTTCTAACCCATGTCTTTCTCATTTCCTTCCTAACTGTATCAACATCAATTATTTTCTTTTGTTTATCATTTTGCTCACTGTTTCATTCTATTGAACCTCTTACATTATTGTATCTACAATTCTTAGCAATATGACCAGCATTTTTGCAATTAAAACTTATCACATTTCCATACTATATGTTCACGAGATTTGTCCTTAATTTGTATTGCTTCGCAATGTGACCAAAATTATTACATTTATAACAAGTTATGTTCCTTTGGTTCATATAATTATTCACCTTTGATCTTCAGTCATTTGATTTGTGTCCATAGTTGTATCAAGTGTAACAATAGCCTGAAAAAGATATGGCATTAGGTCTGTTCCCACATTGATTTTCTTTGTGACCAAATTTGTTGCATGAAAATCTCCCATATAAGTTTTGTCCATTAGGTTACCTCGTAGGTGTTCTTTAGGTTCCTCCATTTGTTTATCTAATAAGGTACTATTCTGACCAGATCCAAAACTTTCACCTTTCTTAAATCCAAGTCCTTTTGTCTCCCCTTTTGCCCTTAGGCTTCATACTTCTTCATCAAGATTTGCAGTATCCGATTTGAATTTATTAGGTACAACAAGTTCACTCATAAGAACTCCACTTACCCTTTCAATTTCCTCCTCATTGTGTTTATATTCCTCAAGATTAATTTGCAATTTTCCAACCTCACAATTTATTTTATGACACTCCCCAGTTTTGTCCTTCAAGGATTTCTCTAGATTTTTCTTCACTTCAATCTTCTCAGTAATCTTCATTACCATGACTTCCATCTCATGCTTCATATTATCTTTTTCTTTTGTGATATGTTCACATTCATCTGATTTATCTTTCAAGGCTTGCGAATCATCAGTGCTTCCTTTTTACTTCAACTATTCAACGAGATCTTTCCATTTATCCCTAGAATTGTTCAATTGATCCTTCAAATTCTCAATGAAACTTTCAGCATCCTTGAGACTCTTTTTCCAATTCAATATTATGAGTATTTGATTTGTCAATATCTTCAAGTGTAATAAATATTTTTCTTTGAGTGCTACTAGCAACCATTAAATATCTCATCAGGACCTTCCTCAAGTTGTTAGACTTCTTCGAAGGACCAAATCCATTATACCAATTGTTAGGATTGAGGAACACTGTGAGGAGGGGGGTGAATCAGTGTTCTAGCACTTTTAAACTTATTAACTTGATTAAATAACTATAAACAAAATGTAACTAAAATTAAACAATAGAAACATAAGCAAATCATCCACAACATTATGACACCATGATTTTTATCGTGGAAACCCGAAAAGGGGAAAAACCACGGTGGGGATGGAACCCACAAGTAATTACTTATGTAGAAATGTGTGATCTTTTTAAAGGTTTGAGTACATAGGGGAATGCACATACATTCAGGATTACAACCTAGAGCTCATTGCTCATATTACAATATACAAAGGCTCACTACCATACAAAATCAATTGATAACAATCTAACAAAAACAAATTGATAAATAACATCAACTATGCTTGGACAATTCCATGTAAGTACAATATAAATTTTATTATATGATAATTGAACCTTTGATCATACACACCATATCCTTTTCATATCCAATCATCACATCAATAAATAACCACTAAAATTTGAGCTTATATATCCATTAGCAAAGATAATAACTTTGACTGTCAGCCTCAAGAACAATATGAGTAATGTGCGAAGTGTTAGCCAAATCCATCCTCAAAGCATGTTCCTAACCTCAAAAAAAAGCACAAATTTCATCATACATATTGGCTCTATCATACAACTATCAAACCAATCAGATCATCAATCCAATAGCCAATTGTCTTTGTTATTCATTGTACTCTGTATACAGGATACTCAGAAAGATATAACTCAAACAAATGATAACATTAACTTCTATGAACATAGATGAAGGTATATAATACCTCTATGGAGTTCCTTGTAGGTTTGCACCTCAAAACTTGATCATAGACTCCTATACCAATTCATATTCTTAACCCTGTATATTGTACCAATTTTCCCATACTTAGCCAAATCTGCACTCTGACTTTCAGTAACACCTCAATATGATAAGTAACCTCCAGAATCATGCACGGTTTTCATCAATGGAAACATAAACTCAACAAGAAAAATCTCTCTTTCCAAAAAAATTTACATCACTTCAAAAATGCCTTTGTGGAGAAGGATAAGATTTAAAAGGAACTTATGGAGTTGAATGAAACTATCATTTTGTATGGTATAGATAATAATTCTTTTGAATTGGAGAAAAAACTCAAATTGTATTTAGATGAGTTTCTCTATCGAGAGGAGATTTACTGGAAATAAAAAATCAAGGAAATATGGTAATTTGATGGGGAAAAAAACAAAATTCTTCCATGCATCCACTAAAGTTAGAAGGCAGGCTAGTAATGTCACTTCCATTTTGTCATCTTCAAGTATTCAAATCCAAATTACGAAGACATTAAAGAGGAAGCAATTCAATTTTCTAAGAATCTCATTTCCCCTTTGTAGTCTAACATTGATTTTGCTTCTTTAAATATTCTAGATAACATCCCAATGATTGTTACAACATATCAAAATTAATTTCTTATAGAAATTTTTTCTAAAGATGAGGTAAAGAAATTTGTTTTCTTTATAACACTTGACAAGGCTCTCGATTTAGATGGGTACACAACCCAATTTTTTCAAAGATGTTGACACTTTGTAGGAATATATGTTCATCCATCCTTGGAAGAGGCCAGAAGAAAAAAATGTATTATAAAATATTTCAACACCACCCATATTGCACTCATTCCCAAGAAGAGGTCACCTTCCACTTTCACAGATTTTTTCCTAATGCCTTATGCAACACCATCTATAAAATATTTATCAAGGAAATTTCTTTAAGATTGAAAAAACTAATTCCTTTAGTGATTTTAGAGGAGCATGGAGGTTTTGTACCTAGAAGGGAGACCCAAGAAGGTGCTATTGTAGCTCACAAAATTATACATTCCAGTAATATGGAGAGGATCTGAACTATGATATTAAAAATTGACATGCAGAAGGCATATGACAAAGTAAATTAGGAATTTATTTTGAGGGTTGTAAGAAGTTTTGTTTTTCTCATCACTGGTGTCCTTTCAAGCATATTTGGAACTAGTTTTTCAGTATTGTTAAATGGTTCACCATTTGGTTTTTTCTCCTCTTCAAGAGGTGTTCAACAAGGGGACCCCCTTTCAACCTTTCTTTTCATATTTCTTGTTGACGAGTTCAGTAGATCCATTAATCCAACAAAAGAAAGAAATCTATAGCAATTAATTAGTATTTTTGTTTTCCCTTTTATTTTTCATCCATTGTCTTTCTATAAATGACACACTCCTTATGCGTAAGGTAACTGTAGACACCTAAAATTGACCAGGTGTATCTTAATCATCCAAATCTACAAATCTCAGCCAATTGCCCTAAATATCATCAAAATGCATCAAAATGGATCAAAATCATTCAAATGGACATTTATCAATCAAATTGGATTAAATCAAATAAAATCAAAGGATTAATTAATAATGAAATCAAATAATCAAATATAAGCCTAAAAGGGATCAATCAAAATTATATAATTGATTTTAATCAATTAATTGTATAGTTTTAAATCAAAAATCAAATTGAACCTATTCACCCTTACATGGCTAATTTAATTAATTGATTGAATTAAATAATTCCTAATTTCTTTCAACACAAGTTGATCAACCAATGAGAATTGAGGATTTTGTCTTCTTGTCCCACCCTTTGAGGACAACCATTTAAATTGTCCCCCCATTTGAAACCATCTCAAAGCCTTTCACCTAACCAAGGCTTAATCATGGTCAATTCACTCTACCCCCTACCCTTGGGAATTTGCTATAAATACAAGCCATTTTGTATGCATTTCATATCCTAGAAAATTTGAATGCATGACATCATTACTATAGGCAATTTGTGAGAAATTGAGAGCATGTTGAGCATTTTCATAGAAAATTGATCATTTTAAGAGCATAATCATGAGCATTTAAGTTTCAAAGCACACATATCTTTAGAATTTGAGCTATATTTAGGCATTTTTGTATCAATTTCTCATTCTAGGATTGTCCTTGAGAGAGATTAAGGCTGAGAGCTCTTTCAACAAAGCTTAGTTAGAGAACCATGAGATGTCATAGATTTTAATTGCAATTCTTTAGATTAAATTATCATTTCTTTCCATAGAATTGTAGCTAATAATCCTAATTTCATGAAGGTGTAAATTCTCACACACAAATGGCGCCCACCGTGGGGCTTTAGGCCTCATGTTTCATCGTTTTATCATATTTTTGTGTGTTTTGTTTCACTTTCTTGATCATTTGGTAGAAAATAGGTAAAGAGCCACCTACAAAGATTCTAAAGCCACCTGTGAACAGTCAAAAGCTACGTGAAGATTTTTTCTATTTTTTTCTTTCATTCTTAGGCTTCGTATGAGATAAAGTGTACCACCTAGTTCTGTAAAGGGTCACCTATTAACAGCAAAAGACCGTCTGTGATCTTTCTAGAGCCATGTGTTATTACTCTTTGACCGCAATTTGCACATTCTGTGCCACCTATGGATTTTTCCTTGCCGCTTGTGGATTTTTCAGAGCCGCGTGTTAACTTTTAATTGCCACCTTTAAAGTTTTACATTCCACTCTGTAACAGTTTAAAGTCGCTTATTAGTTGTTAAAGGTCGCATAGAATTTATTGCTTTTTATCAAGTTCTAATTGACTTTTTCACTGTTCTAACTCTCTATATTTTTTATTCCTACAGATGAAAAATCATCCAAAAGTACAAAAACCAGAGAATAGAGTGACAAAGCCTAGCAAAGAGGTAAGAGCACAAAACAAGCTTTCCAAGAAAATTCATGCATCCAATATTTTAGAAATCTTAAAGGAAGAGGAACATCTTTATGATCATTACATTAATGTATTTTTTGCTTATAAAAATAAATTTCCCACTCTTTAAGTTGATTTGTTGTTTTTGAGTTCTTTAAAGCTAAATTTTGTAAAATTGATCAAAAGAACTTAAGAGTAATTTTCAATTTAATTTCAAGTTTTTCTTCACTTTTCCTTAGTTTTGTTGACTAACTTGTTGGAGGAGCCGAAGTGGGAACGATCACCACTAGGTGAGTATGCAAGCGAAAAATCATCAAAAACCTGAAAAAAGCGCCTAACCTTTGCTAGCTTCGAAAAGAGGTATTTTTCACATCAAGCTTGCATTCCCTTAAATTGTGGCATTTCATGTATATCTAGTTTAATAGGGAAAAACCCCATTATTTTCCATTTTGAACAAAACATTAGGCATATGCTCTTCACTTTTTGAAGTGAATCAAAAAGCCAAACATGTTGCATTTAAAGTGGTAGAAAGAAGGGGAGGAATTAACCAAATATTTCAATTTCTAAGAACCTCTTTGTTATGAGGTTGAAAAAGAACATCAAGTGTTTGAAGTGTTTGGAACAAGGAAAAACAATAGGGATATGCTCTTCACTTTTTAAGTGAATCAAACTCCCAAACTTGTTGGACTAAGTTCATTTTTCACTTTTGATATATGCTAGATTAAATTAGAGCTTTAGAGGGCCTACCTCCCGAGAATTCCTTTACGAAGGCAGTGAGAGGGAATGACCCAAAGTGGGAGAAAATATCTTTTTCTGTGATATCATCAAACCCACTATAAATAAATGCACTTTACCTTGATCGAAAAGTGACTAAGTTGAGTGCAAGTCATCCTCACACCCTCGAGTAGTCCTTCGGGATTGCGCAAAATCATACTTTTGTGCATGTGGGATACCCGCAAGGGGGTAAAGGAACTTGACATAATTTAGAATGGAGGTGTGATTAAAACCTTGTTAAATGGTAAGCCTACCTTTTTAGAGCCATTGTTAAAAGCCAAATTTGACTCTAGGTAGATTGCTTGGAAGAATTTCTTGTGCTATACTTGTAAAAACATCCAAGAACATACACTTTTAGTGTTGTTTTAGGGATATGGTGAAACTTTGGTGTGTGTGTTGAGCTTGTACTTCATTTTCATGCAAGAATCTTCTTTAACAAGTTTGATAAAAACCATTAAACTTTTAAAATCTAAAAAATTGAAAATTTCAACTTTGATCAGCAAACAGGCGCCTACAAATAATTTTGTGCCCCTAAAACTTTGAAACACAGCCTGGAAACTTTCATAAGCTATGTAAACCACTAGAAAGTGTCGCGTGAAAACATTATAAAACCGCCTATCAACAGGCCAATGCTGCATGTGAGCTATAGAGTGCCTTGTAGAGGAATTCCAGTAACCGCGTACCAACATTTAAAGGCCTCCTACACACAGGCAAGTGCCACCCAGAAACAAAGAAGGGAAAATAGTGGGTATTCCCCTGAGGTTTGAAAACAAGATACCAACATTTTTGGATACCCTTTTTAGGATTTTACCTCTATGTAACTGCAAATTGATCAGAATCCTTCATTGTTGGACATTTTGCAAAATCATCCAAGGATTGATCATTTACGTGAGATAAAAAGCCTAATATCTTTATTCTATTTATATTCATGCTGGCTTTTACATGATCTCATTACATCAAGGTTACCCTGCAACCTGACGGATCCTATCTAAGGCAAGAGTTTCCTTTTCTGGGTGATCTTTTTACTTCTTCAAGACCTTTACAAGAACCTATAAAGGGAATAGAGCAAACAATGTCCTTTCCATTTGGCAACATGGATCCTGGCCGAATCAATCATGTTAATAGATATACAAATGATAATGGAGGAGGGAATTCTGATCCTAACAATCAAGGATCAAATAACCATACCAATGGAGGAGGAAACATTGACCCTAACAACCAAGGTTAAACAACAACAATCTTGGAGTAGCTAATCTTGACCCTAACAACCAAGGGTTAAATAATAATAATGGGGGCAACATTGACCCTAATGATGAAGAATAAACCAATGAAAAGGTAAATGAAGCAATGCAAAGTCCCTTCTTCATGAAGATCCTAGAGAAAGGGTTGGAAAAAGACAAGGAAAAATACTTTCTAGACCTAGCACAAACGGGTCTCAAACTTCCACATGACTATGATGTCAACAAAATTAAACAAAAAGAAGTTGAGGATAACCCCATTGATATCATGAACAAGCAATTCCAACTCTTCCAATGAAATTAGACATGATGAAACAAAGTGGGGCTCCTAAACCCTTTTCTATTGAAGCTTTGTGTCCTTTTCTGTTTGATAAGTCATTAATCATGGTTCCATTCTGAACTAATGCTATCATTCCTAAATATGACAAGTATGAAGGAACATCTAACCCTTAAGAACACCTAAGGTAATTTTGCGCATTAAGCCTAGAGTTCATGCATGAAATAACTTACCTAATGAGGTTATTCCCTAGAAGTTTGGGAGGTATGGCAATGGAGTGGTTTTCGAAGTTACCCTCCGACATCTGAACCTTTGAGGAATTGGCCTCTAAGTTTGTAACTCATTACTTTTATAATATCAAGCATGAGATTACAATGCTTAATTTATGTAACACCAAGAAAAGAGGAGAGGGATTCCTACTTTTCCTACAATGATGGAGAGCGATATTTGCTAGATACCCTCGAAGTGTACCCAAAAAGGAGAAGATAGATATCTTTGTAAACAGCTTGAATCATGAAATGAACTATCAGTTAAGGCTACAATGTCCTAGGTCATTCTAAGACCTAAATGAGAATGGGGTTACAATGGAAGAAGTATTGGTCAAAATTGGAGAAATTAAACTCTACAAGGATAAAAAGAATAACAACAACAACAATACTTCCAATACTAATCAAAATCGCAATACCCCTAATAACAACGGATTTTGGATGAGAAATAACAACAATAAAAGAGTGGTCAATGATGGAGTGGTAGAGGCCAATAATTTAAAGGCCATCCCTTTCAATCTCACCACAAGTTTAGTTCAATCCAATAATTTAAATAAATCACCCAAAGTGCCATTTAACAACAACAACACTAATAACAACTTTGGGAATAATCAAGGGGCTTACAAGCCTAAACCTTTCTTTGCACCTACACCCAAAAGGACATTCACTAATTTGGGTGAACCATTGGAAAGTGAATTAAGAACACTTATTGCAAATAAACTTATTGACCTACCAAGGGCTCAGCCATATGAACCTCAAATCAAGCCATATTGGTGGAGTGAGAATAACCATTGTGCGTACCATAGAAATTGGGGACATAAAACAAATGATTGCATGCGTCTCAAACATGTGGTACAAGATCTCATTGGAAATGGTGTGATAAAGGTAGAAGGCCCTCAAACTAATGAAGATCACATGGCCTTTAAGACCCCTTTCTATAAGCATGAAAAATGAGAATCTTCTAACTTGAAAAATGGAGGAAACAATGGGAATAATGCAAGAGGCAATAATAATGTTAACTTTGCACATACCTATGATAATACTATCAATGCTCTATCCGGACATGAGAGTACTATCAATGTTGTGGTGATCAAAGATCAACCTAAAGTGGAAACCTCTAATGCCATCACAAGGGGGAAAGCCTCAAAGGTTACCCTACAAGGGGGTACTCCTATCACTATTGGTCCTAAAACACCAATTATTTTGGATTAAAAAATACCACCTACAAAAAATCCTTATAGTTTGGTGGATCAGTTACAAAAGACTCCAGCACAAATATCAATTTTGGAGTTGTTGAAATTAGCTCCCAATCACAAGGAGATCTTGGAAAAAGCCTTAGTTGAGACCATGATTCCTATCAATTTGGAGGAAGATAAATTTTAGAACATGGTAGTACATCTCATAGCTCCTCATTGCCTTTCATTTTCAAGGCAAGATGATATGTCTATCACACAATCCTCAAAACTTACCCTTGCATATATAAGTGTTAATCCAAAGGCATAGGGGTCAAGAGAGTTCTCATAGATGGGGGATTTGGTCTTAATATTTGCACTTTAAACCTTTTCAAGTCATTATGGTTAACCGAGTCATCTATTGACCATAAAAAGAAAATCACCATTAAGGCTTATGATGAGGAGGAAATATCTTCAAAGGGTATAATTATTCTACCAATTCAAGTGGGACCTATCAAAAAGAATACCATATGTCAGGTCCTTGATATGAAATTAACTTATAATATCCTATTGGGAAGGCCATGGATACATGAAATGAAAGCGGTACCTTCTACCTATCACCAATGTATAAAATTTCCACACATGGGGGAAGAGATCATGATTAGAGGAGTTTCCAATCCATTCCAATATTGTAATTCCTTGAAGCCAAGTCACGAACTATTTATACCTCATAATAGGGAAGGATTCATCCCTGATATTACCATGGAAAAAGCTAAAGAAGAAAGTTCAAAGTCAACATCAAATGTTACCTCAACCTCCAACCCTCATCAAGCTAACTCAACTACAACAACTAAGGCAAAATAAAAGATGAGTTACGAGGGTCACAATTCCCATGATAATTCGGTTAAGGTTTCTACCCCAAGGATAGATGTTTCAAAACCTTATAAGGAATAAAGTGAGAAATTCAAGAGAGATCAATATCAAAAAATGAATGACATGATGAATCAATTTGAGAAACAATGCAAAATTCACTCAAAAGGTGTAGGCGAATATTATGTTTCCCTATTTGATTTACCTACATCTCCAAGGACACATGGGAAGCCATCAAAAAATCATCAACCTCACAAGTATAATTCTCATTTTGTGAGAGAATGTGACAAACAAGAAATGGAAAAAGAGGATAATGAAGTATTGCAATGGCTTTATAAAGAGGAGGATAATTCAAATACTCCCATTGAAAGGGTGCAACATATCAACATCCAAATTGATCAATATGGAAAAGGATTTGATATCATGAAGAAAATGGGATATAAGGGAAGAGGACCCTTAGGATTTTGACCTAGGGGATCGTTAGAACCTATTGAACCAGTTTGGAGAGAAAAAGAAGAGAAATTTAGCATAGGTTTTCAACATAAAGAAGAAAGTTCAAGTCCCATGCATGATTTTCATGAGCATATACACATGGTAGGTTCTAAAATTGAAGATGATTCTAGAGATTATGAGTGGGATTATTTTTTTGAAGAATCTTTCCATGACAATAGAGGTTGATGTTATTCACATCTATGCAACTCCTAAAGTTGAGAATCAAGAACATGTGACTCAAAGTTTGAATTCTACTCAAACATCAAGTGAACAATCCAATGTATAAAAAGCACCTCCTTACAATCAATGGATGGGTGAACCTTGGGTACCTCGTGGGTGGGAGATTTTAACCTAGTGTTTAATCCACATGCTTTCTTTCCCATGGAAATCTTAGAGGACTCTAGTGAAGAGGATTTTGATCCTTCTTCCATGGACCATCTTGAAGAGGCACATGTCATAGACCTTGACAATACAATGTATGATCCATCCAATGAAGTCATGTCCCTAAATCCTTTAAATGAAAATTCATCCAATGAATCCTTGTCCTTAATGCACCCCGATCTTATTGATTGGGATCTTTACAAGCCAAACAATTTACTATATTTCCCAAATGACAATGCAATGGCCTTATACCTAAATGTGGTTGAACCAAATTCTTCCATCAATGAATTCACTTTGGACATGATGATAGGGGTAGGTGTTCAACCTCTCAATCCACAAAATGAAAAGAAAAAATACAAAAAAATTAGAAGGTCTAGTGGTGAAAACCACCATGTGGTAGTGCTAGACCCAAAAAAAGTAAAAATAAAGAATGTTTCCAAAGGTGAAAACCCAACTGTGGCACCTAAGGAAGAGATTTTGGACACCTTACCATCACATGAATATGAAAGATCGCCTATACTCATTGAACCCACAAAAAAATTTAACATTGGCACCAAAGTGGATCCCAAATTTATTCACTTGGCAGCATCTTTGAGTCCCTTTGAAAGGAAAGAGTTCATTTAATTCTTTCAAGAAAAGTAAATCAAATTTGCATGGTCATATGCAGACATGCCTAGATTTGATCCAAGTTTCATAATGCATCATTTGAATGTGAAACCTGGGGTTAAGCCAGTCAAGAAGAAATTAAGAAAAATGCATCCACATATAGCCCTTTTAGTCAAAGCAGATTTGGAAAAGCTACTCAAGGTTGGGTTCATAAGAGTAATTGCATATGCAGAATGGATCTCCAACATTGTACTAGTTACTAAATATGATAAATCCATAAGATTTTGCATGGATTTCAAAGATCTAAACCTTTCTTGTCCAAAAGATGACTTTCCATTACCTAGCATTGATGCTATTGTGGATCTAACTGTCGGTCATTCTATGTTTTCACTTATGGATGGATTTAGTGGATATAATCAAATTTGAATTGCACCTGAAGATCAAGAGAAGATAGCCTTTACGTGCCCATGGGGTACTTTTTTTTGGAATGTGATGCCCTTCAGTATTAAAAATGCCAGAGTAACTTATCAAAGAGCAATGACAACTATATTCCATGATATGATGAGCACCTTCCCAGAAGATTATGTGGATGATATTCTAGCTAAGTCACATGAAAGAAAGGATCACTTAGCCATAATTGAAAATATTTTCACAAGGATAGAACAATTCAAAGTAAGACTTAACCCAAATAAGTGTTCTTTTGGGGTACAATCTGAAAAACTCCTAGGGTAAATTGTTTCTGCAAAAGGCATTAAAGTAGATCCTAAAAAAGTACAAGCAATAATGGACATGGACATTCCCAAGAATATTATTCAAATGAGGTCACTTCAAGGAATAATTTAATCTATAAGGAGGTTCATTTCTCAATTGGTAGAAAAGTACCATTCATTTACAAGGTTATTGTTGGAGATTTGATTCTGAACAGTTGATTGATTGTATGTTTGTCATTGATGACAACATAAAATACACAGCAGTACTTCTATATGTACTTATCCATATGATGACATGAAGACTTGCATGGATAGATACATGTTGTTGAAATGTTTATTATGCTATGTTCATACACGCAGACCCAAATATGATGTTTCAGTAAAGATATGTAATTCTATTATTGACAGTTATAGTTCTAGGAGTATAACGGTTTAAGGCTGACATATGTGATGTATTCTTGAGTTGCATGTATCTTCAATATATGCATGTGTATATTCATGATTATTTATGAGTTGGTGATATTAATCCAAAGGTTCCAAATGTATTTCAAGAAGATTGCAAAGTTATGGTTAAATTGGTGAAGCCGACTTAGTGAAGCGACGCGTCTATTTAGTTTATACTTGAGTGGTTGTAATTATGCTTGGACACTTAGTAGAGTTGACAAGGATGTTATGAAGAGTTGTCTAATGGGTCCCATAATCTCATACTTGGTGTATGTACTTATAGAAGGTCATTTGTGATAATAATAGTTGCAAAAGCCAGAGATAAGAAAAGCAGAGCAGAGTGTTAAAGCAGCAGAGCTATATTTATCATATGTTGATAATATAGATATTGAAGTAGAAGCTTTCAGAACATAGAGAATATTTTTATAGTGCTTTACAAGAGGTTAAATCATCAGCACACAAAAGGAACTGATCAGACAAGCGGTGTCACAAATAGCAGTTCACCTTGTTGATACAGTGTGTATCAAATAACCAGAAGGTTGTAGCCTTCACCACTTGGACAGTGAGTCCTTGGATAGTGAGTCTATCACCCCTAACAAGGTTATTGTAAAAGACTCCTAACAGGTTCAGACCCTTAACCAAGTCACTATACTACTGCATTGTAATGAACAACTCCTAACAGGGTTGAAAGATCTTTTAACAGGGATTACTATAAATAGTATAGTTCTTTGTGGGTACTAATTCCCACCGGGGTTTTTACCATTTGGTTTCCCCATAACCAAATTGATGTGTTGTGTAATGTGTTATCTGAATGTGCATTTACTTTATATCAATCTATATTAATAAGTATAAGAAAAAGATAAAGTTGCTAATAACTGATTCACCCCCCCCTCTCAGTTATCCCTAAAGTATTCTAACAATTGGTATCAGAGATTTGTGCCTTGGAGAGAAAGCCTAACAGCTTAAGGTAGATCAAATGGCATACTTCAGAAAAGAGAGTCCTAAGTTTGATGGAGAGAACTATCTAGATTAGAAGAACAAAATGATAACACATCTACAATGTGTTGGCTTTGAGATTGCTACACAAGAAGTTGATATTCCATCTTTAAAAGACCTTGCAAAGAATGATGCTACAAATAAACAGAAGGA
This sequence comes from Thuja plicata, assembly GCA_018584345.1. NCBI lineage: Eukaryota > Viridiplantae > Streptophyta > Pinopsida > Cupressales > Cupressaceae > Thuja > Thuja plicata. Next base: position 1,186,305 of record MU223296.1, on the reverse strand, counting down.
GGTATTCATAGCAAATGCTATTGCCAAAGAAGCCCTTATTAGTGCCCTATTAGATAGTGAATTTTCTAAGATCAAGAAAGTTGACCAAGCTTATACCATATGGAAGTATTTGGAAGATATGTTTGAAGGAGACATCCAAGCAAAGAATGCGCGCAGAAAGAAATGGAAAAAGAAATATAATAGTCTTGAAATGTTACCTAAAGAAAACATTAGAGCTTATAATCAGAGGATAAATGAAGCAGTATCTAGAATTAGAAACAATGGAGGAGAAATTTTAGATAGACCAGACATGGTATGCAGACTAAAGAAAGCACTTTATGGACTTAAACAGGCCCCAAGAGCTTGGTATGAGAGACTTGATGGTTATCTCACCAAGATTGGATTCAAGAAAGGAGTAGCAGATTGCAACTTGTTCATGAGAGAAACACCTAATGGATTACTATTAGTTGCCATATTTTTTTATGACATTATCTTTGGAGGTAATGACAAGCTTAGTATAACATTTGCAAAAGAAATGCATAATGAATTTGAAATGACTATGATTGGTCCTATAAAATAATTTTTGGGACTAAATGAAAAACAAATAGATAAAGAAATATTCATTAATTAGTCAAAATATGTGAAGGAAATATTGAAAACCTTCAAGATGGAGGATTGAAAGCCAGTATGCACTCCTATGATCACAGGAAGTAAACTTTCAAAAGATGATGACTCCACAGCAGTTGATAAAACATT
>MU223296.1:1161123-1179542 GCA_018584345.1 Thuja plicata | reverse complement strand
CATTGACAGATTTTGGCTCAAACTCACAAATTAAACAACTTGTGTTTAGAGACTTACTTCTTGTTCTTGTACCAGCTTTCTTATCTCCTATGATTTGGATCTCTGGATGGTTCCTTCTTACATATCTGGCAAGAACTGGTTCATCTCTTTGTCTATCATCTTGATCATCATTTTTTCCTTCATTTTGTTCTTCTTCGCCTTGCACATTATTTTGATTATTATCCTGACCGTCGGTAATTGCAGCCTGACCGTCGGTAACAACAATCTATTGCTCAGTAATTAAGAATTGTTTCTTAGGTTCTTCATAGTATACAAACTTGTTGTAGTCCTCTGGTTCTTTTGTGCTTTCCAGCTCATTCTTTTCTACAAATTCATCTATTTTTACATTTGCACTTTCAACAATTTTGTTAGAGGCCTTAATAAAACATTTATAAGTCTTGCTTTTGGTGGAATACCCTAGAAGTATACCTTCATCACTCTTGGCATCAAGCTTTCCATTTCTATCATCCTTTAAGATATAACATTGACTACCAAAGATTTTGAAGTAACTTACATTAGGTGTTTTTCCATACCATAGCTCATAGGGTGTCTTCTTTGTGTCCTTCTTCAATTGTACTATGTTTAATGTGTAGACAGCAGTACTAACAGCTTCCCTCCAAAAGATTTGGGTGATGCCTTTCTCTATCATCAGTTTTCTAGCACAATCAACTATGGATCTATTTCTTTCCTCAGCAATCTCATTTTCTTGTGGTGTTCTTGGTGTAGAAACCTGTCTTTTCATACCATGCTCATTACAAAAGTTAGTGAATTCATCTGAAATAAATTCCCCTCCTCTATCTGATCTTAAGAATTTTAACTCCTTACCACTTTGCTTCTCAACCATAGCTTTATAACATTTAAACATCTTGAATTCTTCAGATTTATCTTTTAGAAACATAATTGTCATCATTCTAGAGTAATCATTAACAAACAGAATAAAGTATCTATCTCCATAATAACTCTTTGTCCTCATAGGTCCACATAAATTAGTATGGACTAATTCTAGAATTGCATTAGATGTATGGGTTTTTCTTTTAAAACTAGACTTTGTCATTTTACCTTTTTGACAATTCTTACACGATGTTGTCGGGCTTGGTCATCGTCGGTAAGCCTCTGACATTTCTCTTTTTGCTAATCTTTATCATGTTGTCAAAATTCACATGACACAATCTTTTGTGCCACAGCCATATGTCTTTGTTTGTAGCAATCAAACAAGTGGATTCGATATCATTTAGATAGAATAAGTTACCTTTTGTCTACTCATCGGTACCAATCAAATTTCCTAATTTATTGAAGATCTTTGCCTTCTTATTTTCAAATGCTACGCTATGACCTGAATTATTCAACTGAGAAACACTCAACAGATTATAATTCAAACCATTTACCCAATAAGCATTTTCACATTTTATCTCGTTATTCAACATTATGGTTCCTCACCCTTCAACTAGACAAGGTGTGTCATTACCCATTCTTACTGAACCACCTTTATAGTATTCAAAAGTCTCAAACTTTTTCTTATCACCAGTCATATGGTGAGTGCAGCCACTATCTATGATCCAAACATTATTTTTGCTAATTTTAGATATGAGAGTTGTTTCTACATACCTTTCTTCATCATCATCTGAATCATCCTTTGCAACCACAAACACCATCTCAATGTCTTCATCAGATTTGGTGTCAGTGTCATCATCCTTGCATTTTTCTAGGTAACTGGCCTTATTTCCTTTATCCTTATAGTCTCAGGTATCTCTTCTTTCTAATTTTTGGTAGCTTCTATAATCACCTCTATCAGACTTCTTTTCAAATGATCTGTCATTACTTTTGTCATCTTTTCTTCTGTTAGTACATCTTGCAGCAAAGTGTCCAGTCTCTTTGCAATTAAACAAACAAGTGGTAATTTACCTTTGTATTTACCTTTGCCTCTGTGCATTCTTCTGGCCATAAGTGCTTCAATTTCATCAAGGTCATCTTCTTCACTTTCACTATCACTATATTTTCTCATAATCTTTTTATGACTTGATTTGCTTATTCTCATAGAAGTTTTAAATGTAGACTCTATATTTGGTAAGACACTATTATCAAAGTTATTCATCTCAAATGAAATCAGTCTTCCAATTAAACTATCTAGAGTAATGTTTCTATTTGCTACTGCTCTCATTTCTTGAATGGCAGATACTCTAATAGCATAAGTAGGCAATAAGGTTCTTAGAATTCTACTTACCACTGTATCTTATTCTAGTACACCTTGAACTCCTCGAATAGCATTGACTACCTCTTTGATTCTTGTGTTGTACTCAGTGATGTTTTCACCTTTTTTCATTTTGAGATCATCAAACTTTCCTCTAAGTCTTTCTGCCTTGGTTCTCAAAACATTTTTGTCACCACCATGTATAGGCTTTAATTTGTCCCACATCTGCTTTGCAGTTTTGCATTCTTTGACATTTTCAAATTCAACATCAGAGAGTGAGGAAGCTAGCTCTATTATCATGCAGTTGTGTTCATGCTTCTCTCTCATTTGTTTTATTGTTAGTGCTCCTATGGGCAACACATATTCAGTATCTAAGTATTGAGTAACATCATTACCAATACCTGATAAGTGGAGTCTTATTTTGCTCTGTCATGAAGCAAAATTATCTTTGTTCAACTTGGGTACATCTCATCTATTCATCTTGTGATCTTTAGCTTAGGTCTTGAAACCTTCCTTCCAAGCACACAATCTATGATACTAATTGTTAGTAATAACTGAGAGGGGGGGTGAATCAGTGGCCTCAAAAATTTATCCTTCAAATTTAACCACTAATCAATAAATCTCAAATTATTATGTCCCTACAAGATGTATGCCATGAAATACTAATAATGATTTAACTATTTGTCAGTTTCCTTTGTCAATCCTTATTATTTCTTGATTACCAATAAGAAGTATAACTATTTACCAAAACTCAGTAAATAAATAGAGTATACCGACCAATCTAGAGTTAGCTATGTAAGATGTAAAATAGTAAAGAAATGAATCATACACTCATAACACATGAATTTTTAACATGGAAACCATGTTAAGGGAAAAACCACTGGTACCAGTACCCCAAATTTTCACTCTTCTGAAGTGAGCCCTATTAGGAGCCAACCCTATTAAAGGTTACAAACACACTGTTAAGTGCAACCTTGTTAGAGGATTTTACACATATAGGTTGTCACTTAGTATCGGCGTCTAATGCTACCATCCTTGAATCAGCCTCTCTCTTAGACTATCAATAGGCATTGGGCATATCCAATGCTACTTTCATGAATCAACATTTTTGGAACTCCTTGAGATGTACCTCAATATATAGAAGACTATAAAGTCTTGCTCAGTTAAGAGACTTGATGCTTCAATGGTTAAACTGAAACACTATGACCTGTTCATATTGCAACTTTGAATTGCATTTTTTTAGATCTATTTAAGTACATTACCTCTCTGACCAATGTATCAATTCAATCCTTATGCTCCACACTTTCTGCTCTGTGATGTTGTGGTCACTTTTTGTCGGTATCTGCAGAATTCCTTAGTTATTCCTTTAGCTTGTTTGCTCAGTACTGCATGAAGTTATTCTTCATCAGTTTCTCTTCAGCATCCTCTTTCTATTCACTCTCTTTAATCCCCTTTATAAATGAATTAAGCTTGTCTCTTATATAGACATAGTATTCATCATTTTTTTATTCTTAATTCTTGATTCTTGATTCTTGGCATGATAAACAATCCAACCAATTTGATTTAAAGCATAACTCCTAATTTGTCTTGTAGTTATCTTCTTGACAACTATAAAAATCAGCTTTAAATCAATCACTTATCTTTGTTTAAATAAAACAAAGTAGACAACTAGTTAAGTCTATCTTTAGCTCTGCCAGCTAGATATTTTGTCATTTTTTGAACTCTCTATTTTTTCGATCACCACTGCAGTTAGTCATCGGTGACAACTGACTGTTCCATCTATGAGACTCCAGTTAGCTTTGTGATCTCCGTTCGTAGGGAAACCTTGTGTTATTTCTTGTCAGGCAACCTTCTGACTTTGCTCGTTGAGCACTCTGTGGTTTTTCTTTGTCAGGCAACATTGCTCTCCTAATCATCAGGTATCACTATGACTCTTCATATTTATTCTATCCCTCGGTGTGCACTCTGTCAGTGTTGTTTGTCACTTAGTGAATACATGACTTTTATGTATTTTTGAAAGCATAACCTTGGTTCCTTTGGTTCTCTGAAGTCTTTGGCATTATGTACATGACTGTACAGATGATATCAATTTGGCATCAATGACAATATAATATATTAACTAATTTAATTCCTTGCATTATCTTACAGCTTAACATTATCAAACATTCAATTAGTTACATGTCATCACTATCTACTACTTGAGTAGAAAATTGATCAAATATGAATTAAACTATAGCTTCATGGAAAGGGCTTGCCTAGAAGTGGTATTTACCTCTCAAAAGTTAAGACATTATATGTTGATGCATAAGGTGAAGCTAATAGCCAAAATTGATCCATTGAAATATCTACTTAGAGAAACAGCTCTAACTAGAAGAATTGCAAAATGGGTAATGGTGCTTAGTGAGTTCGACATTGAATATGTGGATAGAAAAGAAATCAAAGGTCAAGTTATTGCAAATCAATTGGCAAAATATCCTCTAGAATCTACACATCCAATTCAATTGGAGTTTCCAAATTATGAGATTGCTAATATACAAGCTAAAACATGGACCTTATACTTTGATGGATCTTACACCCAAAATGGTAGTGGGGCAGGCATTCTTTTGATCACACCTCAAGGTTACACAATCCCAAAATACTACAAGTTATTAATTCCTTGTACAAACAATATTGTGGAGTATGAAGCTTTGGTCATAGGTATCAAGATGGCCTTGGAATGGAATGTCACAGAATTACAAGTCTATGGGAACTCTCAATTAGTCATCAATCAAGTTAATGATGAATATAATACCAAGGATGAAAAATTGATGCCTTACAAAAGATTGGTGGATGATTGGAAAAATTACTTTACTTTGATTACTTTTGAAAAAATCCCATGTGACAAGAATAGAGCAACGGATGCAATGGCTACCTTGGCATCTTTGCTTCAAATGCCCAATCAAAACGTGAGGTATGAGTTCTTGGTGGAAGAATTGGTTAAACCAGCATTTAACCTACCTGATACCCAAATTATTACCCTTCTAAATGGACATGACACACCATGGTATGGACCCATTTATGTCTATTTAAAAGACCAAACCTTACCTATAGACCAAACCCGTGCTCAAAAGTGAAATTTCATAAGACAAGTGGCTCATTACACCATCCTTTCTGACACATTATATCGTAAGGGTGTTGACGGAATTCTCCTTAGATTTCTAGAGGAAGATGAATCAAAATTAGCTTTAAAAGATGTCTGCAAGGGGATTTGTGGGTCACATTTGAGTGGGTTAAACTTAGCTAAGAAAATCCTACGCATGGGGTACTTTTGGAAAACCTTAGAAAGAGATGCTTGTCAATTTGTCAAAGTTTGTGCCAAATTTCAATACCATGGAGACCTGATCCATTCACCATCACAAGAATTACACCCATTTATCACACCATGGCCATTTTACCAATGGGGTTTTGATTTGATCAGCATGATTTATCCACCTTCTTCCAACAAACACAAGTACATTCTCACCGCAACAGAGTATTTCACTAAATGGCTTGAGGTTGTCCCTTTAACAACTGCAATGGGAAACAAATTTCCATGTTCATCCTTAATCATATTATTTATAAATATGGCATTCCTTACGCCATCATCACAGATAATGGAAAATAGTTTAAGAACAAGGACGTAGATGAACTTTGTGACACATTCCATATTAATCATCATTCTTCATCCATTTACTATCCCCAAGGTAATGGAAAAGAAGAAGCTACCAACAAGAACATTCTCAAAATCCTCAAAAGATGGGTTGGTAAGTTAGGTAGAGATTGGCACCTTCAAATCAATCCAGTATTATGGGCCTATAGAACTAGTATTCGCACCCCGACAGGAGCTACACCTTTTTCATTGGTTTATGGAGTCGAAGCTATTCTACCTTTAGAAGTTGAAATACCATCCCTAAGAGTGTCATTACATGGATTAATTATGAATGAGGATTATAGGTTCACCTGAATTCAACAATTGGAATTGTTGGAGGAACACCAAACTCAAGCTTATGATCATTTGAAAGTGTATCATAATCGAATCTCAAGGAATTATAACAAGCATATTAAACCAAGAACCTTTCAAGTGGGAGATTTAATATTGAGAGAGAATCCTAAAAATCAGGTTGATAGAGAAAAGAAAGGAAAGAAGGAATCAAATTGGCTTGGACCATTTGTCATTACTTCCTCTTTTGGGATGGGAACTTACAAATTGGCCGATTGTGATGGTGATGAATTGCAAAAACCCATCAATAGCATTCATCTTAAGAGGTTTCATACTTAATCAGAGGAAAGAGTATCCAAGGAAAGAGTATCATTTGAGAGTATCAGATGAGTCAGCATCAACTTTGTACATGAGAAAAAGTAAAAATCCAAAAAAAAGGAGAAAAGATAAAAATACAAAAAAAAAATCAGAAAAGATCAAAAGCCAAAAACAATGAAAAAGCATAAAATTAGAAAAAAAGGAGAAAATTGAGCATGAAGAAAGAAAAAACATCCAAAAATCATAAAATGTTGTCTTGGTGAAAACCTAGCAAATAGGCACCTTGATGATAAATAAAAAATAAATTAAAAAAGAGAAAAAAATCAAAAAAATCGAAAAAGAGAAAAGTGCCTTAGTGAAAACCTAGCAATAGGTGCCTTGGTAGCAAAAAAAGAAAAAAAACAATAATCCCAAAAGGTGAAAACCTGGAAATAGGTGCCTTTTGTCCCTTAGGTCTTTCCTAGTCACATTTGTACATATTACATTTCATCATCTCATCTTGTACATCCTCATTGCATCCATCATTTGTGCATTGTCATAATAAAGCCTCAAAGATGCATTGTTGCATACTAGGTTTCATTTGTCCCATGAGTTTCAGCGATCACATTTTTCACTTGGGGGCAAATCATTGGTTTTGGTAACACATGGATTCAGAAGTGCAACATCTTGGTCACATGACAGAAGCAAATTTTCAAAATTTAGAAGCGAGATTTGAGAACCTTTGATGGATATCATTGTTCAACCCTAAATAGTTTGATCCTACAACACGGCCCTTGTGTTTCATTGACTTATTTTATTAGGTTTAAAAAATGATAAACCTTAAATGATTAGCATGTTTGGAATTATTTTTGAAAATCTTGATACATTTCAAAACAATTGGAATTCTTGATGAGTTTTTCATTGAAATTTTTGAGTCATGTTCTTTTTAGCTAATCAATAATGTTTCTCTTAGATTGGCAATGATGAAGACATGATGTTTTCTTAACTTCTATGTGACTGTTTTGAGGAAGATTCTTTAACTTGTGTGAATTAGTCTAACGACATGGTCATCAAAGAACCATCGAGGAAATTCATATAGGAAGGAGGATTAACCTTTGTTTGATCATGCAAAAGGATACCTTGGCTATTTAGATCTTCAATATCTTAATACCAACATCCACTTGCAACATTGAATCTAATTAAACTGGTATTCATACTCCCATAGTTGGTCATTCAACTAGTGAGGGTTGTACTCGGTTTCGTAGAAGGTTACCAAATGAGATGAAAGTCATATTCATATCCTTATGGTCATAGTGGCACCAGTAAGGATTGTATCGACTCCTAGTTCCACAATGCTCAATGATGAAAATATATCTTTGTTTGCATTTCTTTCACAAACCTCAAGGATAATTAGTTGCATTGCATTTTCTTGTTAGATTACTGGCCTTTTTTTTTTTTCCAAGTTCAAGGGGGTTAATTAATGTTGGTGATACATCAATTCAATGGTTTAAAATCATCAATATGAGATTATATTTTGCATTCATACCATTAATCATTATTCATTGTATATTCATATCAAGAGAAAAGCAAAGAAAAGAAACATTAATCATTGGTCATTTATCCGATCATCATTTGGAACTTGCATTTCATACATTAAGTTGCATACATCAAAAAAACCAAAAAGATAGTTGTATTCATTTACCATTACATTAAGTATTGCATCCATATCATTGCATTGCATTATCCATACATCATGAAAACATCAGAAAATCATATAGAAATAAGTTGCATTAACATCATTTGCATCCATCTATCTATGTCCTAATCTAAGACAGTACATCCATAGCATAATAAAAGTAAATGCATCATAGAATCATGTAGATTTGCATAAAATAAATCTCACAACAACATCATCAAAGGGGAATCAATGGAAGATCATCATAGATAAATGTTCATCATCAAATGTCTATAAAAAATCAGTATATCAAAGATACATAAAAATGATCCATACATCAAAGTCCTGATCAAAACTGCACATGGTACATCAATACAATATCTGGATATCACAGAGCTCTATCTATATCATGACCCAGCAAGGGCACCTGATCCATCTCTTGTGATACCTGTACCTGAACCTCCTGAACCATTGGGATCCCTATCACCTGATCTATCCTATGTGGTAGGTGGTGTCTGACTAGTGATAGCATTGGTAGGTAACTGAGCTAAAGTAGCCAAAAATTGCTGCAACATAGTAGTAACCTGATCTAATCAACCTGTCACTATGCTCATCCCTATCTTTAACCCTCTCACATCATGTACTAAGCTATCAACAATAGAAGGAGTTGGAGGTGCCTAAGATGTCGGAGGTGCCTGAGATGTCAGAGGTGCCTGTGGGGCCTGTGGTGCTAAAGGAACCTGTGGTATCACCTATGTTGTACTACTCTGTGGATCCACCTATGGAGGTACCTGTCTCTGTGGAGATGGAGGTCTTTGTGGATACTGTACCTGTAACCACCTAAATTTGGTCTGTTCCAACTATGGACCCTATTTTCCCTAAGTGTGATCATACCCTCGATTATGTCCAAATGACCCTATTACTGCTTGGCATAATTATTCAAATCAAATTTAATGTCCTAGGTGATTTTTATCACTAATTTATATTAACTACTTTAGCCATACAATTCAAATCAATTTCAACCAATCAAATATTATCAAATTCAAACAATGGCTAAAGTATTTAATTATAAAGGAATTAAATAAATCCCCAAATCAATTACCCCTAGCCTATTTAATTTAATTAAAATGGCTAGTCTCCTAATTATTAAAAAGCAATTTCATTGTTTAAATAATTAATTACTATATTTCCAAATGAATTAAATAAGTTTAATCCATTTATTAATATTCCCCTAAACCCCATCCTAACCTATCTCAACCACTTCTACCCTGGGTTCTAACCCTTCTCAACCCATTCACCCTTACTAATCTAATCCTAAATCCTAATTCTACCCTAACCCACATCCTAATGTTGTCACATTCCATTAAGGAATGCTTAGCAACTCAACCCACTTGAGAAAGTCCACTTTCTCAAGCTTGACTTCCTTAAGGTCCACTTTCTCAAGCCAGCCTCTTACACCCTTCCCTTGCCTCTTTAAGGCTTTCATTAATGCCTCATTAATGAAGATGCCTTAAGCCTATGTCTCCTCCATGCCTCATTAATGCCTTGGGAATTATTGGTTCTTAGACCTCCATTAATGAGCCCCTTCACTCATTAATTCACCTTGTCCCCCTCTCTCTCTCATTCTTCTATAAATAGAAGCCATTTTTGAGAGTAAAGAGGCCTTCACCTTAGATTGTAAATGCATTGTCGTGTTGTTAGATTAATCCTAGACTAACATTTCACTTCATATTTTATGCTTTTACATTGTTATTATTCACATGCTTAGAGCTAGAATGCTTGTTTATCATCTTTTTAGCTTGTTTTAAACTAAAAATCCTTCATGCTAGGTTGTATTCATCACAAATTGTAGCATATTCTAAGGGCTAATATGTTACTAATCACACTCCTCTTAGTTAGAATGCAATATGTCAATATTAGTGGGTTTTGTATGATTTATCTAACCTTTCAAGTTAATGAAATGACTTATTGAGTGTTTGTGTCTTTCTTAACAGGTTCCCAAATACACATGCACATTTCTAGCGCCCACTGTGGGGCTCGATTTCCAACTTGGCCTCATTTTATAACACTTTTTTGCAAATTTGCATGCTCAGGATTCGGTCACAGGATCATTTTTAATCATTTAGGATCGTATCCTAGATATGCCATCGCACCGTGGAAAAGTTGGATCGCATCCAGGATTTCCCAGGTGGTTTATAGTTTAGGCTCACATCTGGTCAGCAAGGGATTGCATTTGGTATAAAATCTTGCATACGGTATACTGTGTCACATTTGGTATAAATTTAGGCTCGTATCTAGTTAAAAGACTTGTGCATTCGATTTACCTAATCCTAACATTTTGAAAAGTGGTGTTTGTGGTATTTTGCGGCTTGATAAGTGTTTACAAGGTATATTTGGAGGTTTTCATGGAGTTAAACTAGATAAATACTAACATGGTTTTACAGGTTTCCAACCCCCCCCATCTTGACTTCTATTTACTTGCTTTCCAAACTTAAGACCATTTCTCCACTTGCTAAAACAACCAGATAATATGCTCTTTTTCTCTTGAGAAAAATCAAAAAGTCAGATGTTGTCTTATCATTTGTGATGAAATTGGAGAAAAATGAACAAAGCAAACACATCATCTAAATTTGAAAATTGTAAATGAACAAAACAAAGCACTAAATATGTGGGATTAAAGAACAATTTAAATCGCTTAATTCTTTTTGGATCAGAAATTCAACAACACAAATCATTAAATCATTGTGGTTAATTGAACAAGACAAACTTTCCCTTTCAAGCATCATGTTTTCTTTAAAATAGGAACAACTAAATCAAGCTCAACATAGCTTGAGGGAATGAACTTTGTTTTAAGTGCTTTGGGAGAAAATGGCTTAGATTAGGAGAGTATGCTCTTCCTCCTCGGAAGAATCAGAAATCCAGACATCCAAAGCTCACCAATCCTGGTTACATATCATTTAAACAATAGAGGGCCTGCCGGTTGAGGAAAAAAATCTCCCAGGAATGACCCAAGTGAGGACAGGCCTTATGCCGACCCTTCTAACTCACTATAAATAGTTGCTTCCTCGTAGGCCAAAGCCTCAGAAGACATAACTAATTTTGTTCTTGGAATTTTGACATCATTCCTTGAACATATCTGGGTATATGTAGAGCGGAGCCGCTTGAATCTTGCTTGCGAGACTACATATATTTAGGTACTCATAGGGCTATATGCCTCAATTTTGCCTTGTGCAATTCTATGGGGGACAGTTTTGAATGGATTTCCAAATAATCTATAACAACTTCAACTGAAAGAATACCTGATTCATTCCCGAAAGGGTGATAATCTTTGTGCAAGGCAAAAAGTAATTGCCCCAAGACACTCATCATATTGTGCCCTCACTTGCATTTGGAGTCGATTAATACAGCATCATGACTGGAGCCATTGCATGCTTGGTGATGGCTATATTTTGATTAGCATTTGAGTGTGTACCTAAGTCAACGAGCAAAGATTTTCATCCTCCACCTAGAGAATAGGACAAAATGAGTGTTTGTTTCACCCTCTTAACAAATGCAAAACTGTTTGACATGTCCAAAAGATCATTAAACAGATAAGCTCCTCAAAATAATCAAAAAATTTCAAACCCTGGAGTACAAGTGTTTTTCACACCTAACAACAGCTCTTGACGCAATCTAGAAACAAACAACTTCACGTACCTCAAAAATGAACTTTTCAGAACTGACCCAAACTGACAAAGACATCATAAGATCGTATCCTATTTTTCCCAAGTCACATCTGGTATCTAGGATTGCATTTGGTATTTAGGATCATATTTGGTCAGCAAGAAGTCATATCCAGGTTCTAGGATCATATCTGGTACCATCAGAGGTTCACATCTAGGAGCTTGCATTCAGGACAGTGGGCATTTGTACAAGTTTTTCTTAGGAAGTCTCAGTTGATTAGGATACCCTTTTTTCTCTTTAGCTGGTTCCTGTTGTCTCTTCTGGTCTCCCTGTTGTTATTTCAAAACACTTTCAAAATGTCCACCTTACATGCTTAGTCAGTCTTTCACGATCAGTTCAATACGTGTGGTCTACCCATTTTCTATCAACAACTTGGTTCCCAGCTCATTATCAGGGCATTCTAACCCTCTGACACTAGAATCATCTACATCCACCAACAACAAATAGTTACTTCTACCTAGACACGCCCACTTGAATGATCTGAAATCCTTACTTGCACTATTGGAAAATGTTAACAAAGTTGAGGAACAAACTTCATGGTTAACACAAGACGCAACCAATACACAACTAAAGGATCAAAAGTTCCTCCTAAAACACCGCACTTTCAAGGAGAAACTTCTCGTAGTTCCCTTTTTTATCTAGATTCACCTCCAATGGATAGAAATACTAACAAATGGAGTAAGGCCTTTGAGGGTTATAATGATGGAAAACAAGCACAATCTGAAGGCACAAAAGAGGAAGAAAGACCCAAGTTTGAACATAATCCATTTGGATCAGACAGTGAAGAAGAGATCCCTGAAGACGAATACAAGAAACTGAAACAAAGTAAATGGATCCACAAGCTATTGGAATGGATAATCAGTGATGATGAAGAAAAATACTTCCTCCATCTAGCATCCATAGGTGTCAAGTTTCTCAAAGATTATAATGTGGAAAATCTCAAGGAAAAGGAGGTACCCAACCTGATATCTATTCTCACCAAATAGCTCAATCTAATGCAAACGAAGCTCATGAACCTCAAGCAATAGAAGGAGAAACATAAAACAAAATACTCTTTGGATGCCATTTGTCCATTTCCTTTTGACAAGAGTATCACTATGGTCCCATTTCCTCCCAATGTGGGAAGGCCAAAGTATGAAAAGTACATGGGAGAAACTGATCCACACGACAATGTAAGAGAATTATGTTTTCTAAGCATTGAGTACATGCACGAACCCACTTACCTCATGTGACTATTTCCAAAAAGTCTAAGAGGTAATTCCATGGAATGGTTCTCAAAATTAAACCCTAAGGTCAAGACATTCGAGGAGTTGATGCAACGGTTTGTTCAACATTACTCCTACAACATCCAACATGATGTCACTATGATGGATCTATGTAACACCAAATAGAAAATTGGAGAATCATTTACACACTTCCTACAAAGATGGAGGAAGATTTTTGCATGATATTCAAGGGTCATTCCCAAAATAGAAAAGATGGAAATATTTGTTAATAATCTAGTGCCTGAATTAAGCTATGCTCTACAAATGCAAGATTCTCTAGCTTTGATACGATGATCAAAAATGCCCTCCGTATTGAAAAAGTCATGGTAAAAAAGGGAGAGATAACCCTTCAAAATGAAAAAGGAAGTAACTCCAACTCTAAGCCTAAATGGTGGAAGCAAAACAAAAATGTTGTTAATGATGAAGTAGTTGATGCCTCTAATGTTAATTCTAAACTTGAAGCATTCAATCTCACCAATGGCATGCAAGAAAGCAAAGAGGCTAAAGTAACACCTCCCGTTCCCAAGGCAAACAATGATAATGACAAGGGACGATCATGGACTTCAAAACCTCATAGAACATTCACTCCTTTGGGGGAACCTCTTGAGACCATTTTAAAAATGCTGGTGGATAACAAAGTTCTTACGAGTCCCGATTCAAAACTGTGGGAACCAATGGTCAAACCCAGATGGTGGGATGATAACTCCTATTGTGTCTTACACAAAAACAAGGGGCACAAGACTAATAATTGTCTCAAACTTAAACATGTTATCCAAGACCTCATCAAAGGAGGTAAGATCAAAGTAGACAGACATACTACCAATGAAGATCATACAGCATTCAACAAACCCTTTCAAAATTACAATCAAGGAGAAACATATAAAGGAAAAGGTAATGGGGTAAACTACACCTATTCCAAGAGTGATAATGTGATTAATATGCTCAATATTAAAACTAAATCCATCAATGTGATCACAATTAAAGGAGCCGCATCCTCCTTAAATGTTGTCACACAGAGCCAAGCATAGGTTACAATCAAAGGACCTCCAAAACCAACATCAATGTCAACACCCAAGGTTCCTATTGTAACTATTCCTAAACTAGTAGCAAAACATGTGGTCACTATCCTTGGAGCAAAATATGACTTGGTAGACCAATTGCAATGAACCGCTACCAAAATTTCCATCTTTGAATTGCTCAAGATATCCATGGTACATAGAGAAATCCTAGAACAAGCTCTACACACTGCTAATGTTCCAAAGGATATTGATATAGACAAGTTTCAAGTGATGGTCAATCACATCTCAGCACCACACTACCTCTCCTTTTCTGAAGAGGATGACAAGTCATTGACCCATCCACACAATCAACCCCTCCATATCAAATTCCTTATTCACAAATCCCATGTTAGACGCATATTGATAGATGGAGGCATAGGATTGAATATCTATACACTGGATCACCTCAAGAGACTAGGTCTCTCAAAACAAACAATTGACACTAGAAACAAGATAACCATCAAAGCTTATGATGAGGAAGAAAGATCCTCCAGGGGTCTCATCGCTCTACCTATCAGAGTCAGACACATCAAGAGGAACATCATATGTCAGGTTCTAGATCTACCATTGGCCTACAATATTCTACTAGGCAGACCATGGATTCATGAAATGCAAGTTGTACCATCCACTTATCACCAATGCATAAAGTTCCCACATAATGGGATAGAAGTGACGATTCCTGCAAATGCCAACTACACTTGCAACAATATCAAAGTAGGTAGCATGATCCCACACAACAAAGAGGCTATGGATGTAGTTGCTCCTAAAACTACCAAGGAAATGGTTATGAAGAGTTTTAGCAAAACTTTGAAACTCAAAGAAACAGGTATGGGAGAGTACAAGTTGGACCTGACTCCCTCAATGACAGAACTTCTAGTGTCACTGAGATCCTATGAGAAACCATCATCAACATTCACACCTCTAGCATTCAAAGAGCCAGAAATACACAAGGCAACTGGCATGATAAAGGCATCCACATCTTCTTTAGGTAACACAGAAGAACAGGCAGTCTTGAACTAGCTTTACAAAGGAGAACCAATGGAATCTGAGGTCAAACATGTGAAGATATCCCCAGAGCAGTATGGAAAGGGATATGATTTCCTCAAACAGATGGGTTACAAAGGAAAGGGACCTCTAAATGACATAGGATGAGGGATCATTGAACCCATACCCATGGATTTCCACCTCAACAAAGATAAAACAGCACTGGGTTTTAATACTCAATCCAATAAACCTACTTCTAAAAAGATTCCACCTTCTGAGACAGGGAGTGATAAAATAGATGAGATAGAACTAGAGCAATGGTCCTATGAAATATTGCTACATGTTGGTACACAAGACCCCAACTACCAAGGATAATGATACGTACCTAGCTTTGAGGTACCAAAGGATCTTCACACTCCTTTGCTAGCAAAACCTCCCATTCAAGAGGTAGGAGACACCATAGCAACAATCACTCAAGAGGAACCCCAGCCACAGAATCTACATCCTAACTGGGGGCAATTGGTCACCATTTCACATGTCCTTGATCTACCTCACTTTGATCTACAAGAAGCTAACCAAGTCCATCAAATAAACATCGCTGAATATTTAAATAGATCTGATGATGATGTCACAAACTCTCATGACTATGAATGGGATCAGCTATCTATTGCCTCTAAAGATATTGGGATAGATACAATCCACATATTTGTAGCTTCCTCAGCTCTTAGTAGATGACCTAACACTCATTTCAATGATACAGATCCTCCTGAAGCAGAAGAAGAGTTCATTCCCCCGATCATTGATGGTGACACTGG
This sequence comes from Thuja plicata, assembly GCA_018584345.1. Taxonomy (NCBI): domain Eukaryota; kingdom Viridiplantae; phylum Streptophyta; class Pinopsida; order Cupressales; family Cupressaceae; genus Thuja; species Thuja plicata. Next base: position 1,163,540 of record MU223296.1, on the reverse strand, counting down.
TGAATACATAAGTCTACAAGAATTTCATAGGCTGCAAGCAAGAAGCCTCCTTTTACAAAGGGATGATGATGAGATATCTATTGATGAGTAACTAGAGTTTGATCCATATATGACTAACAATGACCCTTTTAATGATGATCTCACTCTTATTGATCTAAATATCAAAGAAATTAACTTAACAGATCATGTCATGTTAGTTAATAGTCTTGATGCTAACACGATGCCATCCTTCCCAGAATCTGACTCCCTAAAATTGGTACTTCCAGACCTAATTGATTGGATTGAAATAGATCCTACTCCTATCCTCAACTTTTCCAATGACCACTCCCTAGATTTTTATCTTAATGCTTGTGAATCTTACCCTTCTTCCACCAATGCAAGGAGTGAGAACATATCACCGGAGGATATCAAGTTTCTTAGTCACAAACTAAAAAATAAAAATAAAAAGTGGACTGATGGTGAAAATGACTCTGTGGTAGTATCAAATCCCAAAATAGTAAAGAAAAAAGATGTATCCAATGGTGAAAACCTCTCAGAGGCACCAAAGGATGAGACTCTTGATATCCTCCCTGAACACTTTCAAGAAAGATCTTCAGTATTGATTGAACCAACACAGACAGTAAACTTGGGCACCATTGAGAATCCTCAAATAGTTCATCTGGCACAATCCTTATTAGAAGAAGAGAAGGTACAGTTCACAAAGTTCCTGAAAGAGAAGAAGATCAACATTGCATGGTCCTACACTAATATGCCAGGGCTAGATCCCAATCTCATTATGCACCACTTATCTATAGCTCCAAGGATTAAGCCCGTAAAACAAAAACTTAGAAAGATGCATCCTCATGTTGCATTATTGGTGAAAGCAGAATTAGAAAAATTGTTGAAAGCTAGATTTATTCGAGTCATTGCCTATGCAGCATGGATCTCTAATGTGGTCCCTATTTCTAAATCCGATAAATCTATTAGAATCTGTATGAACTTCAAAGACCTCAACAAAGCATTCCCGAAGGATGACTTCCCTCTACCAAATATTGACATGATCATAGACCTTACAACTGGATTTCAGATGTATTCATTAATGGATGGGTTCTCAGGCTATAATCAAATCAAGATCACCACTGAGGATCAAGAGAAAACTGCATTCACATGCGCATGGGGCACATTTTGCTGGAACATCATGCCATTTGGGTTAAAGAATGTCGGTGCAACATATCAATGAGCCATGATGACAATATTCCATGACATGATGCACAACAACATGGAGGACTATGTCGATGACACATTGGCTAAATCCAAAGAAAGAAGTACTCACATCGTTGACCTAAGAAAAATATTGGATTGAATGGAATAGTTCCAACTCAGGCTCAACCCAAAGAAATGTGCCTTTGGGGTCCAATCAGGCAAGCTCCTAGGATTCATAGTATCAGCAAAGGGAATTGAGGTAGATCCTACAAAGGTAAAAGTTATTCTAGAGATGACTCCTCCACGTAATATCAGTTAAATGAGGATGCTACAAAGGAGACTCCAGTCTATCAGGAGATTCATGTCCCAACTTGCAGATAAGGCACAAGCCTTTACTAAGCTACTACATAAAGGGGTTATGTTCTAATGGGATGAACACTATGAAGCAAACTTTGGAGAATTGAAAGGGTACCTGGTTGCTCCACCTATTCTTATGGTGCCTATTCATGGAAAACCTTTGCTCCTATACATTTCAGCTACAGCTACATCCCTAGGAGTATTACTGGCACAAGAGGATGAAACAAAGAAAGAAAGAGCTATATACTACATTAGTAGAACCCTAGTCACTTATGAGCACAATTATAGCATTATTGAAAAAGCATGCTTAGCAGTCGTCTTTGCATCATAGAAATTGAGACACTACATGCTCTCTCATACAGTAAAGCTCATTGCTAAGATCGATCCTCTAAAATATCTTTTGAGTAGAACAGCATTAACAGGATGTTTGGCAAAATGGGTCCTAATTCTAAGTGAGTTTTACATAAAATATGTCAAATGAAGAGCTATTAAAGGATAGGTACTTGCAGATCAATTGGTTGATTCACCGCTCCAGGATGATGAACCATTACTAATTGAATTTCCTGATGAAACAATCATGCATCTCACTAAACATCCATGGAAGATGTACTTTGATTATTCATTCACTCAACAAGGATCTGGAGCAGGGGTTCTCTTCATAACTCCACAAGGATACAAGATTCCCAAATCTTACAAATTAATGTTTCCATGTGCCAACAATATCTCAGAATATGAAGCATTGGTCAATGGACTCAAGCTAGCCATGGAATGGAAGATCATAGAGTTACACATGTATGGTGACTCCCAACTAATTATCAATCAAGTCAATGGGGAGTATCAAACAAAAGATGAAAATTTGATGCCCTACAAGCAACTAG
>MU223296.1:1144392-1160486 GCA_018584345.1 Thuja plicata | reverse complement strand
CTAACCCACCTCCTAATGTTGTCACATTCCATTAAGGAATACTTAGCAACTCAACCCACTTGAGAAAGTCCACTTTCTCAAGCTTGACTTCCTTGAGGTCCACTTTCTCAAGCTATCCTCTTACATCCTCCCTTGCCTCTTTAAGGCTTTCAGTAATGTCTTATTAATGAAGATGTCTTAAGCCTATGTCTCTCCCATGCCTTATAATGCCTTGGGTATTAATGGCTCTTACATCTTCATTTATGGGTCTTCTAATTCATAAATGAACCTTGTCCCCCCTCTCTCTCTCCCATTCTTCTATAAATAGAAGCCTATTTTGAGAGAAAATAAACCTTCACATTAGATCAAAAACACATTGTTATGCTATTGGATTCATCCTAGATTTACATTCCACTCATTATTCCATGCTTTTGCATTGTTTTAGTTTCATCTTTTGGAGCTAGAATACATGCTTTTTCATCTTTTTAGCTTAAATTTGAATTAAATCCTTCATGCTAGAATAGTATTGGTCACTGATTTGTAGTATATTCTGAGGGCTAATATGGAACTAATCACACTCTTTCTAGTTAGAAGGCAATAGGCCGATATTAGTGGTTTTGAACATTTTATCTAACCATTTGGACTAATGCAATGACCTATTGAGTGTTTGTGTTGTTTTCATCTGGTACCCAAATACACACACACATTTTTGGTGCCCATCGTGGGGCATGATCTTCAATTTAGCCTCATTTCTAACACATTTTTGACAATTTGCAGGCTCAGAAATCAGTCATAGAATCACATTTAATCTTGTAGGATCACATCCTGGATACGCCCTCGCATCGCATAAATTCCAGATCACATCCGGGATTTCTCAGATCGTATCTGGTTTTGGCTCGTATTCGGTCAGCAAAGGCTCTCATTCGGTAAAAAGGATCCTATCCCAGATACTATATCACATGTAGTGAAATTTTAAGATCGTATCTGGTTTAGAAGCTTATGCATTTGATTTATCTAATCCTAACATTTTGACAAAGTGGTGTTTATGGTATTTCGCAGCTTGACAGGTGTTTACAGAGCATATTTGGAGGTTTTTCATGAAGTTAGATTAGATAAATACTAACATGGTTGTCACAGGTTGCCAACCCCATCTTAACTTCTATTTTCTTTCTTTCCAAAAACATAAAACCATTTCTCCCCTTTGCTAAAACAACTAGATATTATGCTCTTTTCCTCTTGAGGAAAATCAGAAAGTCAGAAGTTGTTTTATCATTTGTGATGAAATTGGGAGTACATGAACAACAAACAAACTGTTTAATTCATTTTGGATAGAAATTGAACAAAACAAAGCACTAAATCATGTGGGTTAATTGAACAAATTCAATCATATAATTTCTTTTGGAAATCAGAAATTGAACAACTCATTAAATCATTGTGGTAATTGAACAAGAAAAATTTCCCTTTTTCAAAGCTTTCTGTTTTCTTTAAAATAGGAACCATTAAATCAGACTCAACATAGCTTGAGGGAAAGAATATTGTTTTTAGTATTTGAGGAGAAAATGGCATGGACTAGGAGAGTATGCTCTTCTTCTTTTGAAAAAATAGAAATCTAGAACTCCTAAGCTCGCCAATTCTGGTTACCAATCTTTTAACAATAGAGGGCCTGCCGGTTGAGGAAAAAATCTCCCAATAATGACTCAAGTGAGGACAGGTCTTATGCTGACCCTTCCAACTCACTATAAATAGTTGCTTCCTTGTAGGCCAAAGCCTTAGAAGATGGAACTGGTTTTGTTCTTGAAATTTTGACATCATTCCTTGAACATATCGGGGTATATATAGAGTGAAGCCACTTGAATCTTGCTTGCGAGACTATATATATTCCGGTACTCATAGGGTTATATGCCTCAATTATTCCTTGTGCAATTCTATGGGGGACAGTTTCAAATGGATTGCCCAATAATCTAGAACACATTCAACTGAAAGAATTTTTGATTCATCCCTAAAAGGGTGATAATCTTTGTGCAAGGCAAAAAGTAATTGGCCCAAGACACTTGTCATATTGTGCTCTCACTTGCATTTAGAGTCGGCTAATATAGCATCATGACTAGAGCCATTGTGTGCTTGGTGATAGTTGTATTATGATTAGCATTTGAGTGTGTACCTAAGTTAATGAGTAAAGATTTTCATCCTCCACCTAGAGAATAAGAAAAGACGTGTGTTTGATTCATCCCTTTAACAATGCAAAATTGTTTGACGTATCAGAAAGATCACTAAAAAAATAAGCTCCTCAAAATAATCAATAAATTTCATACCCTGGAGTACAAGTGTTTTTCATGCTCTACAATACCTCTTGATGCAATATGGAAACAAACAACTTCACGTTCCTCAAAAACATTTTTTTTTTAAATTAACCAAAACTGACAAAACCATCATAAGATCGCATCCCAGTTTTCCTGAGTCGTATCCTATATTTAGGATCATATCTGGTGCATTGGATCATATTTGGTCAAACATATAATCTCATCCAATTTTTAGGATCACATCCAAGTTTTAGGATCGCATCTGGTTCCATCAAAGGATCGTATCTAGGAGCTCGCATTCAGGACAGTGGGCATTTCTAGCAGCTTTTTCTAGGAAGTCTCAGTTGTTTTAGGTACCCTTTTTTCTCTTTAGCAGGTCCCTATTATCTCTTCTGGTCTCCCTACTATTATTTTCAAACACTTTCAAAATATCTACCTTGCATGCATAGTCAGTCTTTTATGATCGGTTCAATACGTGTGGTCTACCCATTCTCTATCAACAACTTGTTTCCCAACTCACTATCAGGGCATTCTAACCCTCTAACATTGGAACCATTTACATCCACCAAACAAAAAAATAGTTAATTCTATCTGGACATGCTCACTTGAACGATCTGGAACCCTTGGTTGCACTATTGGAAAACATTGACTAAGTTAAGAAATAAACTTCATGGTTAACACAAGACACAACCAGTACACAACTAAAGGATCTAAAGTACCTCCTAAAACACCACACTTCCAAGGAGAAACTTCTCACAGTTCCTTTTTTTATCTTGATTCACCTCAAATGGATAGCAACACTAACGATTGGAGTAAGGCCTTTGAGGGTTATGATGATGGCAAACAAGCACAATCCGTAGGCACAGAGAAGGAAGAAAGATCCAAGTTTAAACGTAATCTATTTAGATTAGATAGTGAAGAAGAGATCCCTGAAGATGAATACGAGAAGCTTAAACAAAGTAAAAGAGTCCACAAGCTATTGGAATGAATAATTGGAGATGACAAGGAAAAATACTTCATTTAGCATCCACGGGTGTCAAATTACCCAAGGATTATGATGTGAATGATCTCAAAGAAAAGGAAGTACCAAACCCCATGTCTATCCTTACCAAACATCTCAATCAGATACAAATAGAGCTCACGAACCTCAAACAAGAGAAGGACAAACCAAAAAAAAAATACTCTTTGGACGCCATTTGTCCATTTCCTTTCAATAAAACTATCACAATGGTCCTGTTTCCTCCCAATGTGGCAAGGCCAAAGTATGATAAATACACAGGGGAAACTGATCCACATGACCATGTAAGAGAATTTTGTGCTCTAAGCATTGAGTACATGCACGAACCCACTTACCTCATGCGACTGTTTCCAGGGAGTCTAGGAGAAAATGCCATGAAATGGTTTTCAAAGTTGAATCCTAAAGTCAAAACATTTGAGGAGTTGATGCAATAGTTCATTCAACATTACTCCTACAACATCCAATATGATGTCACCATGATGGATCTATGTAACACCAAGTAGAAAATAAGAGAATCCTTTACACACTTCCTACAAAGATGGAGGAAGATTTTTGCACGATATTCAAGAGTCATTCCCGAAATAGAGAAGATGGAGATCTTTCTTAATAATCTCATACCTAAATTGAGCTATGCTCTACAAATTCAAGATTCTCCTAGCTTTGATAGGATGATTAAAAATGCCCTCTGTATTGAGGAAGTCATGGTCAAAAAGGGGGAGATTACCCTTCAAAATGAAAACAAAGGTAGTAGCTCCAACTCCAAGCCTAAATGGTGGAAACAAAATAAAAATTTTGTCAATGACAGAGTGGTTGATGCTTCTAACATTAATTCTAAAACTGAAGCATTCAATCTGACCAATGGTATGCAAGCAAGTAAGGAGGCTAAAATAACACCTCCTATTCCCAAAGCCAACAATGATAATGACAAGGGACAAACATGGAATTAAAAACCCCAAAAAACATTCACACCTTTAGGAGAACCTCTTGAGACCATCTTAAAGACATTCATGGATAACAAAGTCCTTACGATTCCTGATTCTAAACCTTGGGAACCAATGGTCAAACCTAGATGGTGGGATGATAACTCCTATTGTGTCTTCCACAAAAACAAGGGACGCAAGACAAATAATTGTCTCAAGCTCAAACACGTTATCCAAGACATCATCGAAGGGGGTAAGATCAAGGTGGACAGACACACTATGAATGAAGATCACACAGCATTTAATAAACTATTCCCTAATTATAATCAAGGAGAAACATCTAAAGGGAAAGGTAATGAGATAAACTACACCTATTCCAAGAGTGACAATGTGATCAATATGCTCAGCATTAAAAATGAATCCATCAACATGATCAAAATCAAAGGAGCCTCATCGTCCACAAACACTGTAACCCAGAGCCAAGCATAGGTTACAATCAAGGGACCTCCAAAACTGACATCCACACCCAAGGTTCCTATTGTCACTATTCCTAAACCAGGAGCAAAACATTTGGTCACTATTCCTGGAGAAAAATATGACTTGGTAGACCAATTGCAAAGAACTGCTGCCAAAATTTCCATCTTTGAATTGCTCAAAATATCCACGGTGCATAGAGAAATCCTAGAACAAGCTCTACATGTTGCTAATGTTCCAAAGGATATAGATATAGACAAATTCCAGGTGATGGTCAATTACATCTTAGCGCCACATTACCTCTCCTTTTCTGAGGAGGATGACAAGCCATTGACCCATCCTCACAATCAACCCCTCCATATCAAAGTTCTTATTCATAATTCCCGTGTTAGACGTGTATCGATAGATGGAGGCACTGGATTGAATATCTATACACTAGATCTTGTCAGGAGGCTAGGCCTCTTAGAGCAAACAATTTACTCTAGAAAAAAGATAACCATTAAATAATATGATGAGGAAGAAAGATCCTCCAGAGGTATTATTTGTCTACCCATCAGAGTTGGACCGATTGAAAGAGATGTTATATGTCAAGTTCTGGATCTACCACTAGCCTACAACATTCTACTAGGGAGACCATGGATCCATGAGATGCAAGCTGTACTATCCACTTATCATCAATGCATCAAGTTCCCACATAATGGGATAGAGGTGACAATTCCTACAGATGCCAACTACCAAGGACATGGTCATGAAGGGCTTTAGAAAAACTTTGAAACTTTAAGAAACAGGTATGGGAGAATACAAGTTGGACCTGACTCCCTCACTGACAGAGCTTCCAGTATCACCAAGATCCTATGGAAAACCATCATCAACATTCACACCTCTCACAATCAAAGAGCTAGAAGTACACAAGGCTACTAGTATGTTAAAGGCATCCACATCCTCTTCAAATAACACAGAAGAATAGGCAGTCTTGAACTAGCTTTACAAAGGAGAACCAATGGACTATGAGGTCAAACATGTAAAGATATCTCCATAACAATATGGAAAGGGATATGATTTCCTCAAACAAATGGGATACAAAGGAAAAGGACCTCTAAATGATACAGGATGAGGGATCATTGAACCCATACCCATGGAGTTTCACCTCAACAAAGATAAAATAGGACTGGGCTTTAATACTCAATCCAACAAACCTACTTCAAAGAAGAGTCCACCTTCTGAAGCAGAGAGTGATAAAATAGATGAAATAGTATCAGAGCCATGGTTTTATGAGAGATTGCTACATATTGGTACAGAGAATCCTGAATATTAAGGAGAATGCTGCGTACCTAGTTTTGAGGTATCACAGGATCTTCATACTCCTTTGCTAGAACAACCGCCCATTCAAGAGGTAGGAGACACCATAGCTACAATCACCCAAGAGGAGCCCCAGCCACAAAATTTACATCCTAACTGGAGGCAATTGGTCACCATTACACATGTTCTTGATCTACCTCACTTTGATCTACAAGCTCCTAATCGAGTCCATCAAATAAACATTACTAAATATTTGGATAGATCTGATGATGATATCACAAACTCTCATGACTATGAGTGGGATTGGCTATCTATTACCTCCGAGGAAATTGGGATAGAAACAATTCACATGTTTGCAGCTTCCTCAGCTCCTAGTAAATGACCAGACATTCCTTTCAATGACACTGATCCTCCTGAAGCAGAAGAAGAGTTCCTTCCTCTGATCATTGACGGAGAGACTGGTGAGTACATAACTCTAGAAGAATTTCATAGGCTACAAGCAAGAAGCCTCCTTTTACAAAGGGATGATGATGATAAATCTACTGACGAGTCACTAGAGTTTGATCCATATATAACTGACAATGACCCTTTTAACAACAATCTTACTCTTATTGATCTAAACATTGAAGATATTAACTTAACAGATCATGTCATGTTAGTTAACAGTTTTGATGCTAACGCAATGTTGTCCTTCCCAGAATCTAACTCCCTAACATTAGTAATTCCAGACCTCATTGATTGGACTAAAATAGATCCTACCTCTATCCTTGACTTTCCTAATGACCACTCCATAGCTTGTTACCTTAATGATTGTGAACCTCATCTTCCTTCCACCAATGCAAGGAGCGAGAACATGTCACAGGAGGATATCAAGTTTCTTAGTCACAAATTGAAAAATAAAAAGAAAAAGTGGACTGATGGTGAAAACCACTTTGTGGCAGTATCAAATCCCAAAATAGTAAAGAAAAAAGACATATCCAATGGTGAAAACCTCTCAGAGGCGCCAAAGGATGAGATTATTTATATCCTTCCAAAACACTTTTAGGAAAGATCTTCTGTATTGATTTAACCAACACAGCTAGTGAACTTGGGCACTGTTGAGAATCCTCAAATAGTTCATTTGGCACAATCTTTATCAAAAGAGGAGAAGCTACAATTCACAGAATTCCTGAAGGAGAAAAAGATCGACTTTGCCTAGTCCTACACTGATATGTCAGGGCTAGATCCCAATCTCATTATGCACCACCTATCTATAGCTCCTGGGATCAAGCCCATGAAACAAAAACTCAGAAAAATGCATCCTCATGTTGCATTGTTGGTGAAAGCAGAATTGGAAAAGTTGTTAAAACCTAGATTTATTCTAGTCATCGCATATGCAACATGGATATCCAATGTGGTCCCTATTTTTAAATCTGATAAATCTATTAGGATCTACACAGACTTCAGAGACCTCAACAAAGCAATTCTGAAAGATGATTTCCCTCTACCAAATATTGACATGATCATAGACCTTACGGCTGGCTACCAGATGTATTCATTAATGGATGGATTCTTGGGTTATAATCAAATCAAGATCACCCCTGAGGATCAAGAGAAAATTGCATTCACATGTGCATGGGGCACATTTTGCTGGAACATCATGCCATTTGGGCTAAAGAATGCCAGAGCAACATATCAGAGAGCTATGACAACAATATTCCATGACATGATGCACAAAAATATGGAGGACTATGTTGATGACACACTAGCTAAATCCAAAGAAAGAGGTACTCATATTGCTAATTTAGGAAAGATATTGGATCGAATGGAACAGTTCCAACTCAGGCTCAACCCAAAGAAATGTGCCTTTGGGGTCCAATTAGGCAAGCTCCTAGGATTCATAGTATCGGCAAAGGGAATCAAGGTAGATGCAGCAAAGGTTAAATCTATTCGACAAATGACTCCTCCACATAATATCAGTCAAATGAGGACACTACAAGGGAGACTCCAGTCTATCAGGAGATTTATGTCCCAACTTGCCAATAAAGCACAACCCTTTACTAAGCTACTACATAAAGGGGTTGTGTTCAACTAGGATGAACACTGTGAAGTCAACTTCAAAGAATTAAAGGGGTACCTGGCTGCTCCACCTATTCTTATGGCTCCTATTCATGGAAAGCCCTTACTCCTATACATTTTAGCTATAGCTACATCCCTAGGAGTGTTTCTAGCACAAGAGGAAGAAACAAAGAAAGAGAGATCTATCTACTACATTAGTAGAACTTTAGTCACTTATGAGCTCAATTATAGCATTATTGAGAAAGCATGCTTAGCAGTTGTCTTCGCATCACAAAAATTGAGACACTACATGCTCTCTCACATAGTCAAGCTCATTGCTACGATCGATCCTCTGAAGTATCTTTTAAGCAGAACAGCATTAACAGGTCATTTGGCAAAATGGGTCCTCATTCTAAGTGAGTTTGACATTGAGTATGTTGAACGAAGAGCTATCAAAGGACAGGTATTTGCAGATCAATTGGCTGATTCACCGCTCTAGGATGATGCACCATTACTAATTAAATTTCTTGATGAAAAAATCATGCATCTCACCGAACATCCATGGAAGACGTACTTTGACAGGTCATTTACTCAACAAGGATCTGGAGTAGGGGTTCTCTTCATAACTCCACAAGGATATAAGATTCCCAAATCTTACAAATTAATGTTTCCATGCACCAATAATATCTCAGAATATGAAGCGTTGGTCAACGGCCTCAAGCTCGCCATGGAATGGAAGATCATTGAGTTACACATATATGGTGACTCCCAACTAGTTATCAATCAAATCAATGGGGAATATTAAATAAGAGATGAAAATTTGATGCCCTACAAGCAACTAGTTGATGATTTGAAGAAATACTTTGTCTTCATCACCTTCCAGCAGATACCCAGATCAGAGAACAAAGCTGCAGATGCTATGGCTACCTTGGCATCCATGTTAAAACTAGAGGAGCATCAATTCTGCTATGACTTCTTGGTGGAAGAAATATCCTATCCCGCCTTTGCTAATCCTAAATACCAGGTAATATGTGCCTTAAATAACCCAGATCAATCCCAATATGCCAATATCATTGCCTATCTTTCTGAGCAAACCATTCTCGCCAATCTATCTAGAAACAAGAAAAGATCCCTGATTAGGACAGCATCGAATTACGTCCTCATAACTAACAACCTATATTGATGTAGTCTCGATGGTACACTTCTTCGGTGTTTAGAACTAGAAGAGTCTGATCTAGCTTTTAAAGACGTCCATGAAGGTGTATGTGGATCACACTTGAACGGCTTTTCATTAGCTAAGAAACTGCATAGAGTAGGCTATTATTGGCCTACCATGGAGAAGCATGCTATTCAACTTTCAAAAGCATGTCTTAAATGCCAGACACATGGAAACCTCATCCATGCTCCTGCCAGAGAACTGATATCTTTCATAACACATTGGCCATTTCAGCAATGGGCCTTTGACTTGGTTGGACAAATATATCCCAACTCTTCAAATGGACACAACTTTATCATTATGGCCACTGATTATTTCACAAACTGGGTTGAAGCCATGCCGCTACTCAAAGCCACTGGAAAAAAGGTAGCTATGTTCATTCTGAACTACATTATTTGTAGATATGGGATACCCTCTTCAATTGTGATAGATAATGGGGGCCAATTTAAAAGCCAAGACATTGATGACCTCTGTGAACAGTTTCACATTACTCAAAATTGCTCTTTGATCTATTATCCTTAAGGTAATGGACAGGCCGAGGCATCAAACAAAAATATTCTCAAAATCCTACACAGAACTGTGAGCAAGTCTGGCAGAGACTGGCATTTACAACTGAATCTGGCACTATGGGCCTATAGAACAAGCATCTAAACACCAACTAGAGCCATGCCATTTGCTCTATTTTATGGCGCTGAAGTAGTACTACCTATTGATGTTGAAATCTCATCTTTGCGGATATCTTTACAAGGACTGGTTACTGATGAGTAGTATCGCATTGATCGAATAAATTCTCTAGACCTATTAGATGAGCGCAGACAACAAGTGTTCGATCACCTCAAAGTGTACCAAGCAAGAATGTCCAAAGGTTACAACAAGAAGGTCAAACCATGCAAGTTTGAGGTGGGAGATCTTGTCCTAAAAGAGAATCCTAAGAACCAGCCTAATCGAGAGAAGAAAGGAAAATTTGAACCTAACTGGCTAGGACCTTATGTTATCACTGCTAATTTTGGGACTGGAGCTTATCAATTAGCTACACCTGAGGGAGACATTCTTCCAGATCCTATCAACACTCTACATTTTAAGTGGTTCTACGCTTAATGTTTGGCTAATAGAGCCTGTACAGCAAAAAGTTCTTGCAAAATACCAAAAACATTCAGAAAATTGATCCTGAAGAAATCCAAAAATAGTGGAAAAAGTCCTACAAAATTGGTATCCTTGGTGAAAACCTGGTAAACAGGCGCCTGGGTACTACAAAAATATTCAAAAAAGAAAAAATAGCAAAAAAATTGAAAAAGAAAAAGTGCCTTGATGAGCACCTGGTAAAACAGGCATCTTGGTAGCAACAAGAAAGAAAAAGATCTTGCCAAGTGGTGAAAACCTGGCAATAAGGCGTCACTTGTGTTCTACGCTCCATCTATCAATACACTACTGATACTAGGCCTTCATAATTTTGCATGTGCTCATACGCTGAATTCATTTTCCTACATGACTATCTTATCCTCACTTGGGATTTGTCTATCGTTACGTCTTAGGAATAAGTCATTCTGCACTGGGGGCATCTTTTTTGGCATAGTCAGTTACGGTTGCTAGGTTGCTTTAAGATGGTTTCCCTCAAAAACACAATGTTTCTTGACACATGCAAAACAATGTCACTTTTTCAAACACCAAAATATCTTTTCAAAACATGGGACATGACATTGACATTCGCTAGCATTCCTACAAAGTCGTATTGGATCGCAAAAATGAATGAATTATCCTATCCAAGGCACAGACATGGAACACCATATTTCTTATATTCTGATTTTTTGATTGATGAATCTTTACTGTGTTTGACATATGGATGAACAAAGTACTAATTAGCACACAGTTTGATAATGGTTTGATTATGATTCTTTAAATGTCCTGATGATGTTTTCAACTAGGGGCATCTAAGTAATTGTAAATTTTATCTGATTGATTCTCAATTGATGATTTGTTATGTCTTCTTAGTTACTCAATGATGTCTACGTAAAGACAAAGATTCACAAGGATTGGGGGTATAATGTTTTCTTGATTTTCTGCATATGGTGATTGTTTCATATAATCCTATAAATTTCACCTAACTTGGATGTTTATGATAAGAGCTGCTACTATGGGTAGATAGCCATATATATCTCGATCTTTGTTATGTGTAAACTATGGTGAGTTTGACACAATTTCCTTGTCTGTTTTTTGATCCAGATTCTCACTAAGGTATACGAATCATAATGTACCCAAGGATATGAATTTTCAAGGTCATTGCGGGTCCAATATCTTGCCTTACTCAGAATCTGGTATATTAAAAGGGAGGTGACTATTTTTTTATCCTGGCTTCTATGCCTTGATACCTAAGTATATTTCTGACATTCTAATAAAACATAGTATTCATACTATCATAATATCAGTGGGTATTAGTGATGGTTGTACTATCAGGTGATGTCCATTTCGAAAAGTGCCCAATGATGATAACAATGTTGCAATGTTTGCTAAATCAGTGACAAGTCCTAAGAGTCTTCATATAGCTGCATTTAGAGATTGTCTGATGCATTTTGTCAATAGTACATAACAGCATAAGGAAATTTAAGCTCAAAACATGGTTTCTATCTTCTTCTACAAATATCAAGTTAATTACACCATTTTTATTACTGATATCATCCATAGCATACATTTTGCATTTATTTGGAAAAATGAAACTGGAAAATACAAAAATAAAGCATCCATATATTGCATTTTTACTTCTACATCATAAGTGCATCCATACATCTATTTTGCATAACTAGAAAAACAAAGAAACATACATTTGCATTTTTCACGTAGATATCATATCAGTAATATACTCATCGCATCCACATTATGAAATAATGTTATCATCTATAAACTAACTGATCACAAGATCAAGATATCATCACATGTGCAACATATACATTTACCACGACTATGGAAAGCAAAATGGATACATTTACCACATAAAACATGTCAAAATCCATAAATTGCATCATACACATGGTACATATCAAAGCATAAAGTGTATAAGAAAGTATACAATATATCAGTGAGCATAAAGAGTATCAGTACGCCAAAACAAGGATCATATATATGTATGAATCAATGTAATGTACAAAAGGGGGGATCTCAACAGGATCCAGATATACATGTATGATCTCAAAATAAATAAAATGGTGTAAGATATCAACTCTGGCCCGCCCCCTCTCCCTGGTCAGGAGGAGGAGGAGGTAGCATGAATGGAGCTGCTGGAGGTGGCATGGCCCCCTCTGACTGTTGAGCTACATGAGAAAAGGAAGGTGCTCTCTGACCCTCTGGCACTGCTATGTGATATAGGGCATAATAGTATGTCTCCCTTTGTCCCTGATGGACTACTATGCAAGCCTGAGCATCCCTCTCTGACATAAGCCTCTCCATCTGCCTGTCTTGGTCCAAAAGTAATGCATCTAATATAGCTAGCCTCGACTTCGTTGTTGTGGCCCTAGCCTCCAAGGCTGTGTTCTGAGCTTTGAGCTACTCTCTCTCTTTCTCGCATCGAGATAGAGGGTCCCCATCTCTACCAGGATCCTTCTCCTGCACTCTTTGTCTCCACTGTCTCTACTGCTCTGGAGTAAGTAAAGGGCCAGGATCTCTCTGTAGGGCCACAAATTTGTATCTCAGCCATCTCTACCACCATCGCGGCCCCCATGTCTCCCCGGTGCTCTATCTCTACCACCTCTCCCCCTAACAGGTTGATCCTAAGGATCATAATCCAGCGGCTCCTCTATACAAGGAATGATCTCCTTGGGCACTGTGAATCATGGAAATGGATACTGAAGCATCTCTGTAGCGTACCCATCTGACACTCCAACATCCTCAACATCTGGGCGAGGGTCCCAGTCTATCACTACCATGTCTCGTATCTCCTATTAGGCAGTCTCATATGTCAGATGTGCACCCCAATCAGCTACCTCATCCCTGATATGAGCATACACTGCCACATCCTTTGTGCAACCCTATCATCAGCCGTACTGTCTCAAAACCTTGGTGATCAAAAAGTTCTCAATAATATATCTCGCCGATCAAATATCTGCTCTGGCATAAGAAAGGCACCTGCCATGCATCAAAAGTCCATACCTCACAGTCTAGGTATGGTCGCCACATGACCTCTGTCATATCATCAAATAATTTATGCCAATACTCAACCTTGCCCAGGTGGGGCTGCTATAAGAGACCTGCATACATGTACACATAGGGTTTCTCCAATGCCCTCTTCCTATCAATAATTGGTCATGTCACAGGGATGTGCTCCCAGGCCCAAATTTGAAGAATCAGTATACCCACAGCCATGCTATGATTATGGTGGTATATAATCTTGTGGAGCTCTCGGTATATGTGAGCTAGTATACATCTCCCCCAGGAAAACCGTCGGTGGTGGATGATCATCTGCTCCACCATGCTGACCAAGCCCACCAAGAAGCCATGTTGACCTCTGTTTGGCATAAGGATGCCACCTACCAATCCAGCCAAGTATACAACTAATCAATCATAGTGATTGACCATATAATCCCAGGACAGGTATCTCCAATCTATAGTGTCATCCTAGAATAATCTTCGAGCAGTCCCGATCACCACGCTAGCTCTAGACTCAAAGAACACCTCATGTCCCACCATCAATATGTGCAAGATCCTCTAGACATCCTCAGGTGTCACGGTAATCTCACCAGTGGGTAGGTGGAAGGTGTTGTGCTCAGAATGCCACCTCTCAGCCAGAGCAGTCAACAACCCTCGGTTTACCCCGATCTTGGGTAAACCTATCAGTGATTGCAATCCACATCAGATCATAGTAGTCTGCTCATCATCTGACAGTCGGCCAGACAATGCCAGAACTCACACAGGATAAGTGTCGTGAAAGTGACTACCTCAAACTGGGCCTAATTTTTGACAACACAGTAAAACATCAGTATTCTATCTACAACAAAGGGCACATTCCTACTCTGCTAAGTCATTCCAAGTTCACAGGATGCAAACAGATCAAAGCAAATTAAAAACCTAAGTCTTCTACCAGATGCTATCCTAGAAATACAGTATGCGATTGCGCATACGGGATGTGATCCTAGAAAAATAGGATGCGATCCTAAATGCGGGGTACGATCCCCAAAATCTAGGATACGATCCCCTGATGGAGTCTAGCTAAAAACAATTCTAAATCTAAAAGACTGGATGCGATCTGAGAAAACCTGGATGTGACGCAGAATTTGAGAAAAACCGGATGCGATCTAGGAAAAACTGGATGCGATGCGCATTTCACAGGATGCAATCCAGAATCCCAGATGCGATCCTACCTTCTAGGGGCTCTAAAATTCACAAAAATGCATAAAATTCAAATATGTCAATTTCACAAGGTAGTTTATCAGGCACTTACCGGTGGTGGGTAGTCGGCTGGTCGCTGGTGTCGTCGGCTCATCTCGAATTGATGTTTCCTCACGGGGACCACCATTTCCTCTACAGAGCTCTCTGATTTGCTATAGCTGAAAGTGAAAATGAATAGTGAAATGGTCAATTTAGAGGCTTATATGGGTCTTTTGAGACATTTAGGGTTTCCAAAACTCCTTTTAGGCAACTACAAAATCATTTGTGTTCTCTTTTTACTCAATCGTGAACCAAATTGAAGGTATCCGCGCTATTTTCAGTAGCACAGTATCATTTTTGTGACACTTTCAAAAATTGTGAATTTGCTTCATTTGTTCACCACATTGGTAAATATTGCACATTTCATCCTACATCTTAGTCTAAACATCATTTTGTCAGTTTTATTACTCATATTTTCCCATAATTAACTTGATAATCGTGTGTTTATTTTTAAACACACCGTCTTCTACTCCACTCTTTCTGGCCCTATCGCTTCCTGCAAGTGTTATGTTCTATTCAACTGAGGGATTTTATTTCTTTTCCTTCTATTTCATTTCTGAGGGGGCATGATCACACTATCATCAATTAAATTTTTGCTCAAAACAGTATCAAAATGACTTTGTTATCAAACAAACTAGGGGCATAATAGTTCATTGACTAAGTCAGATCTGTTGGATAGAAAGCTTTGGTTCTCATGAGCTAGATATCTTATGTTTCCTCATTTTTAAATATTTTTAAAGCTCCTAGCAGCTTCATGCTGGATTTTGGACAACAACCAAGTTTAGAATCAGTGTTATCAATTTCTAGATGACAACCAAGTTCAGAATTGGTATTTTTAAAATCTTTTATTGATCTTTGGATGAAAACCAAGTTCAAGATCATTTCTATCAGTTTGGCTCGATCAAGTGCGAGACTGATCTCATCAACATTTCGTTCAACAACCAAAAATGAAATTCTCAATATTTTTGAAGTCAAAATCAAAAACTTTCTTTGAATCAATGCGCTGCTCACACATCAATTCAAAGAGGGGCAAATGTAACCACCTTAATTTGGTCTATTCCAACTATGGACCCTATTTTTCTTAAGTGTGATCATACCCTCATTTATGTCCAAATGACCCTGTTACTGCTCGGCATAATTCTTTAAATCAATTTAATGTCCTAGGTGATTTTTATCACTGATTTATATTAACTATTATAGCCATATAATTTAAATCAATTTTGACCAATAAAATATAACCAAAATAAAATATGGCTATAGTATTTAATTATAAAGGAATTAAATAAATCCCTAAATCAAATATCCACTTGCAAACTAACCCATTCCCCTAGCCTATTTAATTTAATTAAAATGGCTATAGTCCCCTAATTATTAAAAAGCAATTTCATTGTTTAAATAATTAATTCCTATATTTCTAAATGAATTAAATAAGTTTATTT
>MU223296.1:1133020-1144328 GCA_018584345.1 Thuja plicata | reverse complement strand
CTAACCCACCTCCTAATGTTGTCACATTCCATTAAGGAATACTTAGCAACTCAACCCACTTGAGAAAGTCCACTTTCTCAAGCTTGACTTCCTTGAGGTCCACTTTCTCAAGCTATCCTCTTACATCATCCCTTGCCTCTTTAAGGCTTTCATTAATGTCTTATTAATGAAGATGCCTTAAGCCTATGTCTCTCTCATGCCTTATTAATGCCTTGGGCATTAATGGCTCTTCTAATTCATAAATGAACCTTGTCCCCCCTCTCTCTCTCCCCTTTTTCTATAAATAGAAGCCTATTTTGAGAGCAAATAAGCCTTCACATTAGATCAAAAACACATTGTTATGTTGTTGGATTCATCCTAGATTTACATTCCACTCATTATTCCATGCTTTTGCATTGTTTTAGTTTCATCTTTTAGAGCTAGAATACATGTTTTTTCATCTTTTTAGCTTAAATTTGAAATAAATCCTTCATGCTAGAATAGTATTGGTCACTAATTTATAGTATATTCTGAGGGATAATATGCAACTAATCACACTCTTTCTAGTTAGAAGGCAATAGGCCGATATTAGTGGTTTTGAACATTTTATCTAACCATTTGGACTAATGCAATGACCTATTGAGTGTTTGTGTTGTTTTCATCAGGTACCCAAATACACACACATACTTGGTGGAAGAAATATCATATCCTACCTTTGCTAACCCTGAATACCAGATAATATGTACCCTAAATACCCCAAATCAATCTCGGTATGCCAGTATCATTGCATACCTTTCTGACCAAACCATTCCTGCCAATCTATCCAGAAATGAGAAAAGATCCCTGATTAAAAAAAAATCGTGTTACGTCCTCATAACTAACAACCTTTATCGACACAGTCTCAATGATACACTTCTTCAGTGTTTAGAACTCAAAGAGTCTGATCTAGCATTAAAATATATCCAGAAAGGCGTATGTGGATCACACTCGAACAGCTTTTCATTAGCTAAGAAATTTCTCAGAGTAGGCTATTATTGGCCTACCATGGAGAAAGATGCTATTCAATTTTCAAAAGCATGTCTTAAATGCCAAACACATGGAAACCTTATTCATGCTCCTACCAGAGAACTAATACCTTTCATAATACATTGGCCATTTCAGCAATGGGCCTTTGACTTGGTTGGACAAATATATCCCAACTCTTCAAATGGACACAAGTTTATCATTACGGCCACTGAGTATTTCACAAAGTGGGTCAAATTCATGCTGCTAATCAAATCCACTGGCAAACAGGTGGCTATGTTCATTCTAAACTACATTATTTGTAGATATGGGATACCCTCTTCAATTGTGACAGACAATGGGGGCCAATTTAAAAATCAATACATTGATGACCTCTGTGAACAGTTCCATATTACTCAACATTGCTCCTCAATCTATTATCCTCAAGGTAATGGATAGGCTGAGGCATCAAACAAGAATATTCTCAAGATAGATTACACAAAACTATAAGCAAGTTTGGCAGAGACTGGCATCTACAACTGAATCTGGCACTATGGTCCTATAGAACAAGCATCAGAACACCTACTGGAGCCATGCCATTTTCTCTAGTCTATGGTATTGAAGCAGTATTACTTATTGAGGTTGAAATCCCATTTTTGCGGATATCTTTACAAGGACTAGTTACTGATGAGCAGTACCGCATTGATCGGGTGAATTCTCTGGACCTACTAGATGAGTGCAGACAATAAGCATTCGATCACCTCAAAGTGTACCAAGCAAGGATGTCTAAAGGTTACAAAAAGAAGGTCAAACCATGCAAGTTTGAGGTGGGAGACCTTGTCCTCAAGGAGAATCCTAAGAACCAGCCTAACAGAGAGCAGAAAGGAAAGTTTGAACCTAACTAGCTAGGACCTTATGTTATCACTGCCACTTTCAGGACTGGAGCTTATCAATTAGCTACACTCAAGGGAGACATTCTTCCAGACCCTATCAACACTCTACATTTGAAGTGGTTCTACGCTTAATGATAGGCTAGCAGAGCCTGTACAGCAAAAATTTCTTGCAAAATACCAAAACAATTTAGAAAATTGATCCTGAAGAAATCCAAAAATAGTGGAACAGGTCCTTCAAAAGGGGTATCCTTGGTGAAAACCTGGTAAACAAGCGCCTTGATACTACAAAAACATTCAAAAAAGCAAAAATAGCAAAAAAAATTGAAAAAGATAAAAGTGCCTCAATGAGCACTGGTAAAACAGGCATCTTGGTAGCAAAAAGAAATAAAAAGGTCTTGCCAAGTGGTGAAAACATGGCAATCAGGTGTCACTTGTGTTCTATGCTCCATCTATCAATGCACTACTGATACTAGGCCTTCATAATTTTTCATGTACTCATATGCTGACTTCATTTTCCTACATGACTATCTTATCCTCACTTGGGATTTGTCTATCTTTACGTCTTAGGAATAAGTCATTCTGCACTGGGGGCATCTTTGTTGGCATAGTTAGTTACAGTTGCTCGGTTGCTCTAGGATGGTTTGCCTCACAGACACAATGTTTCTCGATACATGCAAAACAATGCCACTTTCCAAAACAAGGGTGTCTTTTCACAACATCAGACACGACATTTACATTAACAGAGGTCCTACAAAGCCGTATTGGATCACAAACAGGAATGAATTATCCTACCAATGCACAGACATGGAACACCATATTGCTGGTATTACAATTTTTTGATTGATGAATCTTTACTGTGTTTGACATATGGATGAACAAAGTAATAATTAACACAGTTTGCTAATGGTTTGATTATAATTCTTTGAATTTCCTAATGATGTTTTTAACTAGGGGCATCTAAGTAATTATAAATTTTATCTGATTGATTCTCAATTAATGATTTGTTATGTCTTCTTAGTTGCTCAATGATGTCTGCGCAAAGACAAATATTCGCAAGGATTGGGGGCATAATGTTTTCTTGATTTTCTGTGTATGGTGATTGTTCCAAATGATCCTAAAATTTCACCTAACTTGGATGTTTATGGTAAGAGCTGCTACTATGGGTAGATAGCCACATATATCTTGATCTTTGTTATGTGTAAACTATGGTGAGTTTGAAACATTTCCTTGTCTATTTTCTGATCCAGATTCTCACTAAGGTATAAGAATCATAATTTACCCAAGGATATGAATTTTCAAGGTCATTGTGGGTCCAATATCTTGCCTTAATCAGAATCTAGTATATTAAAAGGAAGGTTACTATTTTGTTATCCTGGCTTCTATGCCTTGATGCCTAAGTCTATTTCTGACATTTCAAAAAAATATAGTATTCATACTTTTATAATATCAGTGGGTATTAGTGATGGTTGTACTATCAGATGGTATATGTTCTGAAAAGTGCCCAATGATGATAAAAATGTTGCAATATTTGCTAATCAGTGACAAAGTCCTAAGAGTCTGCATATAGCTGCATTTAGAGATTGCATGATGCATTTTTGAAAAAAAACATAAGGATTTGAGCTCAAACTCCTTTCTATTTATAATTCATCTAAAATCCAAGTTTATTACTAATACCCATGCTTCCCAAAATAGTTGATCTATCAGGAACAAAATCAAACTCATATTTTCAATGTGATTAACTTGGTACTTGTGTGTTTACTCTTAAACACACCCCCGCTCCTTCACTTATTCTACTCTTTTCTTTCTTTCCCTAACCGCTTCCTGCAAGTGATATATTCTTTCAACTCAGGGATTTTATTCTTTTCCTTCGATTTCATTCCCGAGGGGGCATGATCACACTATCATCAATTAAATTTTTACTCAAAACTGCATTAAAAATGACTTTGTTATCAAACAAACTAGGGGCATAACAGTTTCCTTGACTAAGTCAAAACTATTGAATAGAAAGCTTTGGTTCTCATGAGCTGATATCTTATGTTTCCTCATTTTTAAAAAAAATTTATTAAGCTCCTGGAAGCTTCTTACTAATTTTTGAACGACAACCAAGTTCAGAATCAATATTATCAATTTTTGGACAACAACCAAGTTCAGAATTGGTATTTTTAAAATCTTTTATTGATCTTTGCACAACAACCAAGTTCAAAATCAATTCTATCAGTTTGGTTCGATCAAGTGCGAGACTGATCTCATCAACATTTCATTCGACAACCAAGAACGGGATTCTCAATTATTCTGAAGTCAAAATCAAAAACTTTCTTTGAATCAATGTGTTTCTCGCACATCAATTCAAAGAGGGGCAAATGTAACCACCTAAATTTGTTTTGTTCCAACTATGGACCCTATTTTCCCTAAGTGTGATCATACCCTCGATTATGTCCAAACGACCCTGTTACTACTTGACATAATTCTTCAAATCATAGTTAATGTCCTAGGTGATTTTTATCACTAATTTATATTATCTACTTCAGCCATACAATTCAAATCAATTTCAACCAATCAAATATTATCAAATTCAAACAATGCCTAAAGTATTTAATTATAAAGGAATTAAATAAATCCCTAAATCAATTACCCACTTGCAAAAAACCCATTCCCCTAGCCTATTTAATTTAATTAAAATGGCTATAGTCTCCTAATTATTAAAAAGCAATTTCATTGTTTAAATAATTAATTACTATATTTCCAAATGACTTAAATAAGTTTAATCCATTTATTAATATTCCCCTAAACCCCAACCTAACCTATCTCAACCACTTCTACCCTGGGTTCTAACCCTTCTCAACCCATCCACCCTTGCTAATCTAATCCTAAATCTTAATTCTACCCTAACCCACCTCCTAATGTTGTCACATTCCATTATGGAATGCTTAGCAACTCAACCCACTTGAGAAAGTCCACTTTCTCAAGCTTGACTTCCTTAAGGTCCAATTTCTCAAGCCAACCTCTTACACCCTTCCCTTGCCTCTTTAAGGCTTTCATTAATGCCTCATTAATGAATATGTCTTAAGCCTATGTCTCCTCCATGCCTCATTAATGCCTTGGGCATTAATGGTTCTTACACCTCCATTAATGAGCCCCTTCACTCATTAATTCACCTTGTCCCCCTCTCTCTCTCTCTCATTCTTCTATAAATAGAAGCCATTTTTTAGAGTAAAGAGGCCTTCACCTTAGATTGTAAATGCATTGTTATGCTGTTAGATTAATCCTAGACTAACATTTCACTTCATATATCATGCTTTTACATTGTTATTATTCACATGATTCAAGCTAGAATGCTTGTTTATCATCTTTTTAGCTTGTTTTAAACTAAAAATCCTTCATGCTAAGTTGTATTCGTCACTAATTGTAGCATATTCTGAAGGCTAATATGTTACTAATCACACTCCTCTTAGTTAGAAGGCAATAGGTCAATATTAGTGGGTTTTATATAATTTATCTAACCTTTCAAGCTAATGAAATGACTTATTGAGTATTTGTGTCTTTCTTAACAGGTTCCCAAATACACACGCACAGTACCTATAATGGAACCAATAGACAGACCTATCTGGCAACCTGAACCCATCTATGTCTCTTCCTAGCCCACTTTGCACCAACTCTAACATGAGCCTTTCTCTAGAGAGGTACCTGTGCCTGCACTCACCTTTGTCTAGGCTACCCAAACCCACCACCTCATCCCCTATCATGACCACCCTGCATCTAAGGTCCCGCAGCTCTTTGTACCCTAGGTAATATTTGAACCCTCTATCTCTGAGGTCTCCTGCCATCTCCATCACCATCATCATCATCTTCACCGTCATCATCCAATAAATCATCAACATCAGGAATGGACTCCGCTAGATCTATGAATCTGAGGAACCTGTACCGTGAGAACCATTCTCAATACTCAGTGGACATACCAGCATCAGCTACATGTATCATCATATCCCATCTGATATGCCTGAGCTACTCAATCTGTGCACAGGCAAACTAATAATCAACATGAGCTCCCCACATGGATCGTTCTACCTGTACTGTAGCATAAAGTGCCATACCCTGAGGCATATCCTATACTCGGCCATACTGACAGAGCACTCTCCCAAAGAAAAATCTCTCTATACATAGTGGTGATCGACCAATCATCCACCGAGGGGAAAACATATAAGGCAACTCATCATCATCCTCTCGCCATCCCTTGCATCCTAAATACGGTCTCCATACGACCTAATCAATATCATTGATAGAACAACGCCAAAACTAAACCTTGCCCAGACGATGCTGGACAAGCATACCATCATACAAAAATGCATATGGATAACCTTAGGCCCGCACTCGTATCGAGATAGGTCTGGTGATACAGATATGCTCCCAAGTCCATAGTTGTAATAGAACTGCACCTGCTGAGATAGATGTGTTGTGCCTGTATACAATCTCATGTAAATCATGGTAAAGTTGGGCCAACACACAGGAACCCCAGTTGAATCTCTGAGGATGTGCAATCAAGTCCTCCAATATATGGTCCCATCTGACTGCAAAGCCACGACCTCTCTTATACGGCAGCAACAACCCTCTGATAACTACTCCTAGTTATAACCTCCTGGATTTGGTCTATTCCGACTATAGATCCTATTTTACCTAAGTATGATCATACTCCCAATTATGTCCAAATGACCCAATTACTGCTTGGCATAATTCTTTTGAAATCAATTTAATGTCCTAGGTTATTTTTATCACTAAATTATATTAACTACTATAGCCATACAATTCAAATGAATTCAAACCAATTAAATCAAATTCAAATATGGCTATAGTATTTAATGATAAATGAATTAAATAAACCCCTAAATCAATCTCACTTGCAAATGAACCCATTCCCCTAGCCTAATTAATTTAATTAAAATGGCTATAGTCCCCTTAATTATTAAAAAACAATTAAATGCTTAAATAATTAAATCCTATTTTTGAATGAATTAATTAAGTTTAATTCATTTCATTTATATTCTCCTAAACCCCAACCTAACCTATCTCAACCACTTCTACCCTGGGTTCTAACCCATCCCAACCTATTCCCCCCATGCTAATCTAATCCTAACCCACCTCCTAATGTTGTCACATTCCATTAAGGAATGATTAACAACTCCACCCACTTGAGAAGGTCAAGGAATCTCAAGATTCCTTCCCTCAAGTCCACTTTCTCAAGCTACTCTCTTACACCCTTCCCATGCTTCTTTAAGGCTTTCATTAATGTCTCATTAATGAAGATATCTTAAGCCCATGTCTCCACCATGCCTATTGAATGCCTTTGGCATTTATTGCTCTTACACACCATTAATGAGTTTTTCAACTCCATTAATGCACCTTGTCCCCCCTCTCTCTCTCCCCATTCTTCTATAAATAGAAGACATTTTTGAGAGAAAATAAGCCTTCATATCATATTGAAAATGCATTGTTATGCTGCTAGGATTCATCTAGATTCATGTTTCATTTCATAGTTCATATTTAGGCATTGTTATTATCTCCATTTTTTAGAGCTAGAATGCATTGTTTAATGATTAAATAGCTTGTTTTAATTCAAGTCTTTCATGCTAAGTCATATATGTCACTGATAGTAGAATAATATGAGGGCTATTATTTTATTAATCACACTCTTCTTAGTTAGAAAGCAATAGATCGATATTAGTGGTTTTATACGCTCATCTAACCCCTTTTTAGCTAATGCAATGATCTATTGAACTATTGTGTCTTTCTTAAATAAGTACAAAAATACACACACATCTCTAGCACCCACTGTGGGGCTCGAATTAAGATTTGACCTTATTTTGACATCATTTTCCACTAATCTATCTACCCATTTTTCAGGTACAGAGTCATTTCTGGTAATAAGGAATTGCATCTGGGATACGTTGTCGCACTGCAGAAAATGAGGCTCGCATCCAAGATTTCTCAGATCATTTCTGGTTTGAGATCGCATCTGGTAAACATACTATCACATCTAGTGAAAGTGGTCGCATCTAGTACAAGGTATTACATTCAGTTATTTTAGGCTCGCATTTGGTTAGAAAATTTGCACACTTCGTTTGTCTAACCCTAACATCTTGACCAGTTGTGTTTTTGACATTTTTGCAGCCTAACAATTGTTTGCAAGTTTTTATTGAAGGTTTTTCGTGGGAGGTGAAAGAAAAGATACTAACTTAGTTTTTCAGGTTGCTAACCCCCCATCTTGACCTCTATTTACTTGCTTTCCATAACTAATAACATTTTCCAATCTACCACTAAACTGACTAGAGGAATATGCTCTTTTCCTTTCTAGGAAAATTAGAAACTCACACCTCAGTTTATGGGTTGAAAATAATTTGGAGATAATTAAATAAAGCAAACCTCATCGTCTAAATTTGGGATCAGTAAATCAACAACACAAATTACTAAATCTTGTGGTTCAATTAAACAAGTTTCATCATCTAAATTTTTTATCAGAAATTGAACAAGCTACTCATTTAAAGATTGTGGATTAATTGAATAAAGCAAACTTTCCCTTTAAAGCATTATGTTTTCCATTAAATAGGAACACTTTAAATTGAGCACAACATTGCTTGAGGGAATGAATTTTTGTTTAAATCTGTTTTAGGAGAAAATGGCATGGATTAGGAAAGTATGCTCTTATTCCTCAGAAGAATCAGAAATCTAGACGTCCTACGCTCACCAATCCTTTGTATGCATATTTAATAGTAGAGGGCCTACCGATTGAGGAAAAAATATCCTGGGAATGACCCAAGTAAGGACAAGTTTTATGCCAACCCTTCCAACTCACTATAAAAAGTTGCTTCCTCGTAGGCTAAAGCCTTAGAAGACGAAGCTGATTTTTTTCATGGAATTTTGACATCATTCCTTGAACATGATTGGGTATGTGTAGAGCGGAGCTACTTGAATCTTTCTTGTGAGACTACACATATTCAAGTACTCGTAGGGCTATACACCTCAATTTTGCCTTGTTCAATTCTATGGGGGATGATTTCGAACAGATTGCCCAATAATATACAATATTTTCAACTGAAAGAATTCCTGATTCACCCCCGAAAGGGTGATAATCTTTGTGCAAGGTAAAAAGTAATTTCCCCAAGACACTCATCATATTGTGCCCTCACTTGCGTTTAGAGTCGGCTAATACAACATCATGACTGGAGCCATTGTGTGTTTGGTGATGGATGTATTCTGATTAGCATTTGAGTGTGTGCCTAAGTCAATGAGCAAATATTTTCATCCTCCACCTAGAAAATAGGAAAAAGATGTGTGTCTGTTTCACCCTCCTAACAATGCAACATTTTCTTGATGTGTTTGAAAAATCACTAAAAAAATAAACTCCTTCAAACAAGCTACAAAAATTAATCCTAGACTACATGTTGTATTTTACACTCACCAGAAAGTCTCAGAAAAACCTTACTGTCAAACAAAATTTCACGTACTTTGAGACAAAATAAGAAAAACATGGCAGAACATCAGGGGCTCACATCTGGTAATTTTTGCATCGCATCCATGATATCGAAGCTCGCATCCGGGCTATTGACTCGCATATGGGAAATCATAGTGTCACATTCAAAGGATCACATCTAGGATATTGGGCATTTGTGTAGGTCTCTCTTAGGAAAATTCAGTATATTTGGGTACCCTTTTGGCTCCTTAGTCTGGTCCTACTACTTTTTCTGGTCTGCCAGTTGCCATTTCAAAACTTTTTCACAAGTCTACCTTACATGTCCTCTTGAATTTTCAATATTGGTCCCAAATAGTGTAGATTTTACAATCAACAAAACAATTTGATTCCCAGCTCACTATCAAGGCACTCTAACACCCTCTGACACTGGAGTCACTTACTTTAAACAATCAACTCTCATTAGTTCTCAACTCACTATCAAGGCATTCTAACCCTTTGACACTAGAATCAATTACTTTGAAACATCAAACCCAAACTCACACATTTGGGGACAATTTGGAAATCCTTTTGGCACCATTCTGAGACTTTGATCAAGATAATCTTATGATGACTAAGAACAAATGGGATGAATCCTATGGTCTTAACAACAAGGAAGAAGAAATTCTCATTAAGACCCTATCTTAGAAAATGCAAGCTTTGAAATCTGAAATTCAAGACTTAAAGGAATAAAAGGATGCACAGCCTCATCAAGTGGGTCCTCACTAAGATCAATCTTTCCACTTCTCTATGATCACAAGACACACATGTCTTCACATTCTTCAAAGGATAAACTTCCTCATGGTAATCCTATCTTTGATCAAGAGATTATTTCACAGGATCATGTAGATCCTATCTTTGATGAACGACCTTATAATCTTGAATCCAACATCTTTTTGGGGAGTTCAAGTGGATCTACATGTCCAAGAGATAGAGCATTTACTCCTTTGAGACAACCTTATGAAACAATGCTAGCAGAGCTTCTTGAAAACAATCTCATCACATTACCTCAAACCACCTCATGTGGAATGTCATTTGAGAGTACCTACTGTGCCTATCATCAACATAATGAGCATAAGACCTCACATTGCATGGATTTAAAACATAAAATCCAAGATCTAATTAATGATGCCATAGTCAAAGTTGAGGATACTAATGAATTATCAAATGAAGATACCAATCCCAAGCATGATCAAAATCATGAACCTGTGTCTAGAAATGAGCTACATGTGACTTCTACTTCTTCCACTATTCCTCCATCTAACAAAGCTTCAAGGATATCCAAATATCCTCCATCACACAAAGGTCCTAATTCTTTTCATGATAATTATGTCTACCCTCAAGGGATGCCTTTAAAATAAATCCAAGCTAATCTATATCTTGCAGCAAGTACATTCCATGCTCCTAAGATCAAAGACCCTAAGCTTTCATATACTTCAAGGCCTATTTTGGATAATTCCCCAGCAATCCTTCAAGAATCCCTCATGAAGATTAAAACTCCCATCTTGTCCTTTGGATTGGATCCATGTCAAGAGGATAATAAAAAGAACAAAGAAACAATTCTTACTAATGATCAAGATCAAGACATTATCCTATACCCTCAAACCTTTGATGAAGATCCCATATCCCTACAATCTGAAGATGATCCCCTCGTAAATTTTTGTTTCCTTCAAAAAGATATTCCTCCATCTTAAGAGCTACATAGCCCTCCATCTCCTAAGAAAGATCTTTATACTTCTAAAAATTATATTTAAGATCAAGAGAAAGGTACTCTTCCTAAATTATACAAAGACCCTTGTCAAGATCAGAATGTTCCATCATATCTTTCATATAAACCTCCATATCCACCTCAAAAAGACATTATTCCTCCAAATCCCTTACATGACAATAAGTTGCCTCAAGCATCAAGGGTTCTAGTTAAAATGGCTCCTATCAA
>MU223296.1:1112675-1125944 GCA_018584345.1 Thuja plicata | reverse complement strand
GTCTTCTTGTCCCACCCTTTGAGGACAACCATTTAAATGGTCCCCCCATTTGAAACCATCTCAAAGCCTTTCACCTAACCAAGGCTTAATCATGGTCAATTCACTCTACCCCCTACCCTTGGGAATTTTCTATAAATACAAGCCATTTTGTATGCATTTCATATCCTAGAAAATTCGAATGCATAGCATCATTACTATAGGCAATTTGTGAGCAATTGAGAGTATATTGAGTATTTTCATAGCAAATTGATCATTTTAAGAGAATAATCATGAGCATTTGAGTTGCAAAGCACACATATCTTGAGAATTTGAGCTATATTTAGGCATTTTTGTATCAATTTCTCATTCTAGGATTGTCCTTGAGAGAGATTAAGGCTGAGAGCTCTTTCAACAAAGCTTAACTAGAGGACCATGAGATGTCATGGATTTTAATTGCAATTCTTTAGATTAAATTGTCATTTCTTTTCATATAATTGTAGCTAATAATCCTAATTTAATGAAGGTGTAAATTCTCACACACAGTAACTATGGAGGAAGTATGGATGATGAGAGAGTTTATTACAACTTATTTAAAATCCTCTAATAAATGAAATAATAGGGAAAAATCTAAATTGTTTCTTCTAAATATCCCTAATTTGGTTTAAAGGAAGCTAATAAGATTTTAGGATTTGCAATATTAGTCTCTTGTAAGTATCTAGGCATCCCTTTTTTTGGAGGCAAGGTGGAAAGTAATTTTTGGAAAGGCATTTTTGAATCCATTGCTAACAAAAGATCCTTGTATAAAATTAAATGGTTAAATTTACCAAGAAAAATCACTATGAGAAGAGTTGTATTAAGTGTCATTCCTAGTTACCTCATGTTTGTTTTGAGTATGTCAAAATTGATTCAAGATAAAATCAGAATATATTCAACAATTTTATCTGGGATGGTAATATCTCAGGTAAAAACAAGACACCTCTGTCTGCTTGGGACAAAGTGTGTTCCTCTAAAGTGAGTGGTGGTTCAAGAATTTGTCACTTGAAGCTCAAAAATGTTTCTTTAGGTGCCATAAATGTTTTAGAAGATTTCCTCCCTTTCTAATTCAAAATGGTGCATAATTTTAAGACATAAATACTTGGATTCTTTGTACAAAGAGATAATGTTTACTCTTTTGCTCTTTTTCTTTATGATGTTGTATTAATCTCTACTTCTTCAATCTCTGATCACCTAAATTTAAAATATGATCACAACCCTAAATCAAATGATTTAGAACACCTTATATAGAGTTGTTCTTAGGTCACTTAAGACCTAAAAACCTTCCACCGCAGTCGGCCAAAGGATTGACCAACCACTTAGAAATTAGCATAAATAATACCTAATATGTCAACCTTAAATGTAATATACATGTTTAGAACTAATAGCCAACCTCAGATCCACCACCTTAACCAATTTCACATGAAACTCTAATCCGTGACCCAGTACGTAAACTCTCTTCTCCACCAAAAACATAGTTCACTCAAAACATGGAATTAACTATTATGATTGGAATCATGGATTCCACTCACCATATACAAACCTTCTCTATGATTGAAACTCCATATCTATTTTGAAACTTAGACACTACCACCTTCTTAGGCTGAAACTGTTCTTCCTATACACCGGTCAACATAGTTATTTCTTTCTTTATCGATCATGTACAGATCTTACTGGTCGCTCCAATCATGTTAACTAAATAAATTTCCATTAATGACAACCAATTATGCATCCTCTTATGACCACACTTCATATCTCCTCCAAAACTACCATAATGCCAACAATCTCCCCCTTTGGCATTAATGTCAAAAACTATGCCATGCATAACTCTATAAGTATTGATTTGTACTGTACCCATACTTTGACTCATACTCCCCCTTACTCTATCCATTATCTCTCTTACTCTAATAATACATTGTTAGCATTCAGAGGCATTGAGAGGGGGGGTGAATCAGTATAGACAAGTACTTAAATAATTTCACCACCGATCTAACAAAGTTAATCAACAACTTCCAAACAATGAAACATGCAAATGATGAAATCAAATAGAAGTAAATAACATCAATCATCCACATAAGAATCACACATAACACATAGATTTTTCACATGGAAACCCTTGTAAGAGGGAAAAAAAACCACGGTGGGGATTTCACACACAAGCCCAATACTATAGTAAATGAGTCTTCCTTGTTACAAGCTACAAATACCCTTTTTAGGGTTCACCCTATTAGGAGTGAATAGTAAACTGTTAGGAGTATAATCAGATCACTTATGATCTACCTCACTAGAGGATTTCAAAACTCTAGTTAAGAAGTTTCCCTTTCAAAAGATTTACAGTAAAGGTCTGTTAGGATCTACCTTGCTAAGGGATTTGACCTGTTGCAACTGTTAGGGAACAACAGAAGTAATGATCTATATAATGGCATTTCTTGCCTATCATATCTACTTTTCTCTTTTGATTTTTGATGTTGTAATGATCTCTTCTTCTTCAATCTCTAATTTATCAACTTCAAAATATGATTGCAACCCTAAATCAAAGTATTTAGAACACCTTATATAGATATGTTCTTAGGTCACTTAAGACCTAAAAACCTTCCACCACAGTTGGCCCAAAGGATTCACCAAGCACCTAGAAACTAATGTCAACAATACCTAATATGTCAGCCTCAAACATAATATACATGTTTAGAACTAATAGCCGACCTCAGATCCACTACTTAACCAATTTAACATAGAACTCTAATCGGTGACCCAATATGTAAACTATCTTCTCCACCAAAAACATAATTCACTCAAAACATTAAATTAATTGTTACAATTGAAATCATGGATTCCACTCACCATATACAAGCCTTCTTTATGATTGTAACTCCATATCAATTTTGAAACTTTACTACTACCACATTCTTAGACTGAAATTGTTCTTCTTGTACACCAGTCAATATACTTAGTTGTTTCTTCCTTTATCGATCATATACAGATCTTACCGGTCACTCCAATCATGTTAAATAAATATGTTTCCATCAATGACAACCAATTATGTGTCATCTTATGACCACACTTTGTATCTCATCCAAAACTACCATAATGTCAACAATCTCCCCCTTTGGCATTGACGGCAACAACTTTTCCATGCATATTTTTGTAAGTATTCATTTGCACTATACCCATACTTCGACTAATACTCCCCCTTACTCCATTCTCTCTCTCTCACTCTACTCATAGCTCCCCTTTTTTTCAATAATGACAAAGGATCACAATTACATAGTAAAATTAAATTATGTCAAAGACATCCTTGAATTTTTTCTTTGCAATCTCCAATGACTTCTCCCATGACTCTTACAATCACTCCATATAGAGAATTTGCCTATGTATTACCAATGCTAACCCTTCCATATCATTCAAAGTACTCACCGTTGATAGACTCAGTGTTGTTTCTGCATTTTTCACATGCTATTGCATAAGGTCTACAATGGGTTCTAAATAGGTTTGCATCTCCATAAGTTTAATAATCCTTTTGTCATGTTCTTCTTGCAACTTTCTCACCTTGTGTGTAATCATTTTGACCTTAGCACTATATTCTCATGTTGAACTAGTAATGGGATCAAACTATTCAATCAAAGCATTAAGCTCTTGTTGAGCATCATCTCTCTTCTTCTCTAGGTCTTTTGTAAAAGATGTGAACTTGGAAAATTTTACAAATATTTGTCCTACCTCCTATAGGATTTCCTTCACTTGGTTCACTTGAAATGAATGTGACTCTTTATCCACTGAAATAATCTCTTTCAACTTGTCAGTTCGTAGCTTCTCATACTCTTTCATTTCCAAATTCATTGGAGCATTCTCAGAGTTAGGTACTTGATCAAAAATAACTTTCAGCAATATACCCAACTAATCAATAGGTTTATCTTGTTTGTCATATCCTACATCAGGTGCTAAGTTTTTAATGATGTTCTTGGCTCCTTTCAGTATTTTGACTTTCTTCTTCTTTCCCTTTAATCTGTCTCTTTCTACTTTCTCTTTAAGATTCTCAAACATCTTCATCAGCTCCTTATGACTCATATTAGTAATGTCAATAGTTTCTTGGATTTCTTCATCTTCAGGTTCTCCTTCATCCTCTTCCTCAGAACTAGTTGAACTCTTTATTTTTCTCTTCTTCGTTGTGCTAGCTTCACCAGTTAGTTCTAACTTCCTCTTCACTAAAAGTATATCTTCATCATCCTTGTGTTATTTACCTTTCTGTTCTAACACTTCCTCAGCAATCTTCTCTTTTGGTGCATCAACATCAGTTTGAGTACCAATAATCTTTATTTTCTCAAAGATATAAAAGATAACATTATCTATGACATCATTAATATCTTCATCTTCTATCTCTTTTACTTTTTCCTTCTCTTCTACTGATTTATCTTTAGTTGCAATCTCATATTTCACTAACTTTTTCCATGTATCCACTGTCTCATCTCTTACCAATTGTATTTATCCAATGAGAATCCTTGAGACTATGTTCCTTGTCTTGAATTCTCCCCTCATTGATTCAACCATAATCTTGACATCCTCAGTTGTTAAATCAGGTTGCAAAAGTGCAAGTTCTTGTTCCATCATCACTCTATCAATATTCAATGCTTCTCTCCATATCTTGTCTACTACCTTACACATTTCCTTAGGTATATCCTTGTATAGTTCACTTTGTGCTTTGCAAAATGTATGTAAACTCTCTACAAGTGCATCCTCTATCTTATTTTCATCTTCATTGTCAAATTTATTAAAGGAATTTGTCACATTTGTCAATCTTCCATATTCCTTAACATCTTGAACTATGCTGCCAACAGTAATAGTGTTATCAATTTTGACAGTTTTTTACAGTAGGCTTTCCTACTATAGTGGAATTCTTCCCACTAGCTCTTGGCTCCTTTTGTTCCTTATCAGATTCAGTTTCAACTTCTTCTGCTTGAACATTCTCCTTACTTCATTTTTGGCCTTTTAACTCTTTATATCCTGATGCCTTTGCTTTCTTTCTTCTATAAGTTTGTTGAACAGTCACAGGTGACTCCTTTACTGGTTTAGTCATAATAGGAGTAGTAGTGGATTGAGATTGTTTTTGTGCTAAACTCCTAGTGACTCTCTAAGGTGTAATCTTTTTTACTTCAACTTCAAGTGACTTGACTTCTGCAATAGCGGATGTGCCTACTTCCTTAATCTCCAATTTCTTCTTGAGTTTAGTCATCATTTCTTGGGTAATGCTGCTCATTTTGGCTAAGTTGTCAACTTGTTTCCTTACTCTCTTTTGGATTACTGGTGCCCTCAATTCACTATAAATTTTTAGAGATGACTCTTCATAGGTTATAAACCTAGGTGTTGAAGTATTAATATGTTGTGACAATAGTATATCAGCATGAATAGTGAATAAATCACCATCTACCTCATATCCCATAGATGGTACCCAAAATTTCCTAGGTTGAACTGCTTGCAACAAACAAGTATTGGCATCTACTATAAAAAAAATATCATCTTTATATTTTTCAACAATACTGATTCGAATTCTCTCTCATGTGTATTTTTCCTTGAAAATATTTGAAATATCCCCTCATAACAATATTAAAGTTGTCTCCTAACATACTGATACATTGCTTAATCTGCATTACTATCAATTTATCCTCTGACCATGTAATAGGACCTATTCCAGGAAATTGATTTTGCAAGTAGAAAAATATACATACCAAAATTGATCCATATTTGAATGATTACTTCTTATCCTTCTTTATATTCTCCATGTTCACAAATAATTGGCTCCTCAAGATCTCACATAGATCTATTTGGCATCTTCCTTCACTATTTTGTATGCAGTATGAATTGCTCC
Organism: Thuja plicata; assembly: GCA_018584345.1. Lineage (NCBI taxonomy): Eukaryota > Viridiplantae > Streptophyta > Pinopsida > Cupressales > Cupressaceae > Thuja > Thuja plicata. The sequence continues at coordinate 1,120,075 of MU223296.1, read as the reverse complement.
ACCTAGTACATTGTTCAACCGACTAGAATGGTATACTTTATATCCAACCACCACTGAAGCAAATCTCACTTCCTTGTCTTCAATTTCATTGATAGTCATAGCTCGGTGATATTGTTTGGATTTGGTCAAGCGAGTAATCAAACTTGTAGCAATAGTCTATAGGGTTGGTGCCTCATCGGTTGCACAAAACTGAGTAACTCGACTGATTAGCTCCTTTAAAATCTTATGTGGCATGTCTAACCAAATAAATTGGGCATGGACTCTTCTGCATACAAATATTATCCAATCTAGATGAAAATCATCAAGAAACTCGGCCACATATGTAAAACCTTTGTGCATCAGATGCATATGCTCACTCTTTAAACTTTTATCATTGCACAACTTAATGAACTCATCGTAAATATCATCAGCTCCAACATATTCCATCTTACAATGGATGGACAATTGAATGTCTTATTTTAGAAATACACCATAGCGTATTGAGGAAAGAGCACCCATTGGATCATTATTGTTTGCATTCATCCGGTGTAACTTGAATTGGGTCTCGGCTCATCCATAACATCAACTAACACATGGGTATCCATAATAACATCAATCAACTCTCTGCAACAACACTTTTGTATAATATTCATAATATAATCAATAACCTTCAGCTTCACCGATTAGTGTTCTTCGACAACCAATATAATTTATTGCTTGAAGTCTCAATTCACAATCACAAATAGCTCTCACCTGGGAATGTACACAAATGGTCCTGTAAAACTCGTTAGAATGCAAAGTAAAGAGTGAGATTACTTTTACACCTTTATAATGTTTGATAATGTAGTCATTATGCTCAATGATCAAATAGTGCTTTTCATCGACCAAAATGGTTAAATCATAATATCCATTCTATGAACACACAAAATCAAGTGTAACACTTTATCATTACTTATCATTATTAAATCACAAATAGACATCTCAAAATACATATGAATCTTACCGCTCTTGAATCTAGGGGATCAGTAAATGATTTGACTATAAGTTCTCCCCCTAAGAAAATAATATTCTTAGTTCAATTATGGACTCTCCACATTTCCTGAATTTGTGGAGTTCTCATTCAACTCAGAAGATTTCAATACACCTTTCTTCACTCGTGACTTCTTCATGTCACTTATGACTTCATCAACATTTGTAATCTTCTTTCCTTTCCTATCCTCTGACCGGTTTGGAAATTGATTCTTAAACTGACAGTCTCTTTCTAGATGACCTATTTTATGACATAAAAAACATGTCATACTAGTTGACTTCCAAGGTCCAATATTTCTTCTTTGAGTTCTCATTCTATATTTTACTGCTAGATGACCATAGTTACCACATATTGAACATGTAGAATTGAATTGTCTTTCCCTTCTAACAATATTCACTAGTGTAATAGTTGAACTAGATACATACACTCTTGATATGTAATCTCAAACTTTGTGTCCATATTTATTGCATGTAAAATAATATTCATCAAAACTACCACTACTAGGTCTAGATAGACACTCATAAGAAGTACGACCATACTTATGATAATTATAAAAATAATCATCAAAATAATGAGGTCTATTCACTGGTTTGATCCTACACAGATTTGCAGTATGACCAAACTTTCCACAATTATAACAAGTAGGTTTGTTAGGTTTCTTACCTGATTTGATTGGATCTACCTTCTGATCTTTCCATGGCTCCTTGGGTTCAGATTTAGAAGACTCACTGATTTCAAATATTTCTTGACCTATCTAACCAAGACCAGTTATGTCTTTATGTCTTCTTTGGATCTTAAATTGTTCATCAAGCTTTTGTGAGCTTTGATTGTGTTGCTTCAACTTTTCATTTGCTTCTTTCTCAGTTTGGAATTCCTTCTTCAATGTCTTATTCTCCTCTCTAAGTCTTTCATTTTCACTTATGACCTGCAGGTTCTCTTCAGCAGTACCCTGCATTTGACTTTGATATAATGCATAATATTGTCTTAGGTTGACAAGTTCTTCATATTTTTCCTTCAGGGCATCTTCAACAAATTTATTTTCATTTTTAGCTACTTCTTCTCCTTCAAGGTCTTCACACACCCTGAAAGACAGACTTTCAATCTCTCTTTTTATATTACCCACTTGTCCTTTAAGTTTCTTGTTTATATTCATTAGATCTACATTTGCTTCTTTATATTCTTCAAATATACTACCTTGAGAAAGTTGATCACTATAATCTTGGCTTTCACTCAGTTTCTAAGCAAATTCTCTTCTTTTAGCAAGTGAGTACCTCAGCTTTTCCTTCATTTAATTAATTACTTTGGTTGATTCGTCAAGCTGCTTCTTATACCTGTAACTCTCCATGTTGGATTCTAGGGATTTTTTCCTCAAGTGGTTAAGCTTAATATAAAGAGGGCCAATGCTCTGATAACAATTGTTAGCATTCATGGGTACTGAGAGGGGGGGTGAATCAGTACAGACAAGTACTTAAATAATTTCACCATCGATCTAACAAAGTTAATCAACAACTTCTGAACAATGAAAAATGCAATTGATGAAATCAAATAAAAGTAAATAACATCAAGAATCCACATAAGAATCACACATAAGACACATATTTTTCATGTGGAAACCCTTGTGAGAGGGAAAAACCCACGGTGGGGATGACACTCACAAGCCCACTACTATAGTAAATGAATTTTCCCTATTAGAAGCTACAAATACCCTTTCTAAGGGTTCACCTTGTTAGGAGTGACTAGTACAATATTAGGAGTATAATCAGATCGGTTATGATCTACCTCGCTAGAGGATTTTAAAACTCTAATTAATAAGTTACCCTATTAAAGGATTTATAGTAAAGATCTATTAGGATCTACACTGCTCAGGGATTTGACCTACTACAACTATTAGGGAACAACAGAAGTAATGATCTATAGAATGACATTGCTTTCCTATCAGATCTAATTTTCTCTTTTTCTTTTTGATGATGTATCATCTCTGCTTCTTCAATCTCTAATCGCCCAACTTCAAAATATGATTGCAACCCAAAATCAAAAGATTTAGAACACCTTATATAGAGTTTTTCTTAGGTCACTTAAGACCTTAAAACCTTCCACCACAGTCGGCCCAAAGGATTGAACAACCACCTAGAAATAAATGTCAACAATACCCAATATGTAATCCTCAAACATAATATACATGTTTATAACTAATAGTCAACCTCAGATCCACCATCTTGACCAATTTCACATGAAACTTTGAATGGTGACCCAATAGGTAAACTATCTTCTCCACCAAAAACATAATTCACTCAAAACACTGAATTAACTGTTGTGATTGGAATCATGGTTTCCATTCACCATATATAAACCTTCTTTATGATTTCAACTCCATATCTATTTTGAAAATCGACCGCTACCACATTCTTAAACTAAAATTGTTCTTCATGTACACCAATCAACATACTTAGTTGTTTGTTCCTTTACCGATCATGTACAGATCTTACTGGTCACTCCAATCATGTTAACTGAATACGTTTCCATCAATGACAACTAATTATGCATCATCTTATGAATGCACTTCATATCTCCTCCAAAACTACCATAATGCCAATAGGATGGTAATACCTTAGATAAGAACAAGATATCTCTGCCTGCTTGGGACAAAGTGTGTTCCTCTAAAGTGAGTGGTGGTTCAAGAAGTTTTCACTTGAAGCTGCAAAATGTTGCTTTAGGTGCCATAATTTTTTTAGAATATTTATTCCCTTTCTACTTCAAAATGGTGCATAATTTTAAATACTTGGATTCTTTTTACAAAGAGATAATGTTTACTCTAAAGGATCTCCCTAAGGGATCAACTTTTTGGAACTTAATATCTTCCTGTAAAAGGGTTGTTCTTCCTTGTTTATCATGGGTTATCTACAATGGGGAGAAGGGTAACTTCTGGGAAGATGCTTGGAATGATTTTCACCACCTAACAAGATTGAGGATTGGAGGCCTTCATAACTCATTTGGATGGATGCATAAGGTATCAAAGTCAATTATGACATTGTGGACTCATCTTTTCTGTCGATCAAGATAATTTGGAAACCTTTTGATTTCTTGCATTTTCCATCAACAATGCATGACACTTTAAAGAAATAACTACAAAAGAGGTACATATTTTATTTTTATTGTGAGGATTATGTTATTTTTACCAAGGAAAAAAATGGTGTTTATTTAGTGAAAGAGGTTCATAAGTCTCTGCAACATACTCTTGCCTCCTCACCTAACTGGTGTTCGCATCTATGTTCGGGTTCTAAATGCTTTCCAAAAGCTGGTACTTTTTCTTGGTTGAAAATCAAGGAAAAAATCCTTATGGGAATGGGATTGGATAAACTAGGTATCACCCCCATTTTTACATGTGTGATGTGTGGTAAATCCTATGAGTCTTTAACTCATCTTTTTCTACATTGTGAATTTTCTCAAGAGATTTGGTCTTGGATTTAGAATATGTTGAATTGGTCTAGATCTTTGCATGGTAATATTCTTTAATGATTCCATAGTTGGCCAATTCTCTATGCATCATCCATGTATGGTTGTTTTTAGAAAATCTTCCCTTCTATTGTTATGTGGAATGTATGACTCTCATGTAATTCTTAAATCTTCAAAATGGTAAAATTAGAGATGAGCCAAATATTATTAAAAATAGAACAATCTATTTCAGAAGTGACCATGAATTTTATATGCAAATATCTATAAAATAACATAGTTTTCTCATCATAGGATGATGATATCCTTAAAATATAGTCTCATCTTAAGCCTCACCTTATTGTGGATCAATGAAATTATAAAAAAAAAGTTGAAAGATTAAGTGTTAAATGGCCCCTCCCACTCCCAAGTGGAGTTAATTGAGTTTTGATAGAGATTCTAAGAATAATTTAAGGGTTTATAGAGAAGGGGCCATTTTGAGAGGTGATGATGGTCGCATTATCAGTTCTTCTTGTAAGTTTATTCCACATGCTACTGTGCAATAGAAAATGGGGATCACCTAATAAGACCCAAGTTATCCCCAATTCATAGAGCACATTGGAATATGAAACCTCCTCAAGTCAAATTAGATCAACACCAAAAGAGAGGACGTAGTGATGCTAATGCTATATTTGGGTCCCAAGGGGTTTCTATTCCTTTGTTTCTTAGAATTAAGAAAGAAGATGAATGTAAGAGCACCAATAAATGACTAAATATATCTAAGTCTACAAATATAAATGATAAAGGAGAGATATGAAAATGAAATGTGGATGATATAGCTTTAGATATGACTTCTAGACTGTCATTGTGCCGCAGAAACCTGTAACTGAAAATCTGAGATCTTGACACTGTAACCTACAATCCGTGATAATTTCATTAATTTTCTAAAGGTATAAAATGTTTGGAACATTTTACATCCATGGTTTTGTTCCCAAACAAGTTACAGACTGCCTATCTCAGTCCTGAGATGCCTCTTGTGCATTGTCAGCCGATTCTAAAGCCTTCTAATACTAAAAATCTAGGGATTTATGTATGTGTGTGTGTGGATATTTAGGGGTCTGCCTTAGTCAACCCCCTATTTTGGTGATTTCCACCTCCACGGGTAGCTGATAATGAGAGATAAAAGTGTGTGTTGCACTCATGAATTTCAAATATGTGTGTATCTAAATCACTATGAGAAAAGTGTGTAAAGAATCTACCCTAGTGCCTTAGAGTAAACCCTAGATGTAATGCAATTAATGTGTAGGTGAATGAAATCATAAAATAAACATAGATCTAACATGTAAAGAGGCAAATATGAAGCACAAAAAAGAAAATCTAAGGATGACAAGAAACTATACCCAATCCTAGAGAAGAAGAAAACAACTCAATCAACATTTGGTAGTCTCATAATCAACTTCATAGTCACTTTGAAACTCCATAGTTGAATGTTAATTGAATGCTTGAAAAGATGCTTGAATGCTTGAATTGATGGAAGAATGCTTGATTGTAAGATTTGCTTGATGGGGATCTGCTATAAATCTAGTTCCACAAACCTTCACTTCAAAAGATAGATTCAAACTAGGGCTTCATCTTCTAATTTATTTCATATCATGCAAATGAAGTATCATACTTTCTTTCATAGAAAATCAAAAAGATTCAGATGCAAACACTGACTGTAGATCTAGAAATACCTTCAAAATGCTAACCTGGGTCCCAATTCAAATGTGGGCCCAAAACCCAAGGTGCATAACATTTAGAATGCTCTTCACTTGGGTGCACAATGTTCCAATTGTGTTTCATGCTAGGAAAAGGGGCAAAATTTAGCTGGGAGGTCCCACGTAGCCACATGGTATAGGTCTCAGGTTTCAGAGTCGGGAGATATGAAAAAAGCCACTAATTATGAAATAGGGCCTAGGTGATGAAATAAATAATTGGATTAGATGAAAAATAGAGGAGCTCACTTAGGGATAAGATCTTACCTCTATTTTGCAAGAATTTGGAGAGATAAAGAATTAAAATTTGAATTTAGGTGCCCATTAAGTGCACATGTAAACTCCTATAATACAAACTATAGTGAAACATACTAAAGATGGTGCTTAATATCCACAAAATTGTTCACAACTAAGGTTCTTACAATTTTAGATAGTACATTTAGACCTTACTTTAGCTGGATAAGACACTACATGCATATGCAAGATAAAGTACAAAAATAGTAAAAGGATATTTCGAAGATGTTGGATACAAGCCCCCAACACTCAATAATGACAATAAAGATTAGGAACCACATTCTACAAAACCGCTTGGTGGTACCCTAAATTTTGATAATTTAGAAGTCCCAATCCATTATCAAGAAGCATGTTTCTCCATACTAAAAAATATCAAAGGAAGGAAGCTTTATGACACAAATAAATAGAACTAACTAATCGAAGCCTTCAGAAAATGCTGGAATTTAGACCTGCTACAAAGATGATTTTGATAGAGGATAAAGATGGTTGAATTTTAAAAATCTAAAAAAGACCCAATTTGGGAAATCAAATTTCCTATCTCTAGCAGAAATATTAGCTTTTCACGAGGTGTTTTGGATTTTTGACCATATCCAAATCCGAAAGTCAGGTAGTTATTTTTTAGTTAGTTTATTGTTTTTTTCAAAATAATTTGTAATAAGAGTTGTGTCTTTTCACCCTAAAAAGGTCTGAAAGCCACTCAAAAACATATATATACATAATGTAAAATGTAAAGAGAGGGAATATAACATAATACAATTTCACATATTTGGATAGTTTTTAATCAACGTGTATAACATGGACCTGGATGTACTATTTTTTCAAAATCAATAAAGATAAGTCCTTTTTCTTTCACATGTGTAATAGTTTCATTATTATTTTACAATTAGTCCCTCGGATAAACCAATAGAACTTCT
>MU223296.1:1097031-1108892 GCA_018584345.1 Thuja plicata | reverse complement strand
CTCAAAGTATTTCAGTTTACAGTTTATGATATATTGCTTACAATTTGATTTATTCAAGCCTACTTGCCATCTTGAGAGATCGGTTGAATTCTGTACACAAGTTATCTGCTATAAAATTCCTTAAACTCATAGATAGTGGTTAAGGTAAAGGTTCACCTACCTTGGTCTTGCAGAGCTAGAAGTGCAGGGGAAGAGGATCATAATTGATCATTCCCGTTAGTTGGCCAAAAACAATTGGTTTTCCAAACATTGGGTTGGCAAGTCCATAGGAAATCCAATTTAGCATTTTTGGGCACCAACACCGCTTTGTCAGTTTGAGAACCAAAAACCACCTAGGGCTTACTAAAGAAGTTAATAAAATTCATGAGTAGCTATATGCCCCCTATTTCAGCTTGCTAATTGGGAAGGTGAAACAGGGTATCACATTTAGCTCATCAATTTATAAATGTATAAGTGTTGAAAATATCATCAATAAGGTTTGAGATGTACTCAAAACAAACTATAGAGCATTTAGATATATAAGAAACTAAATAATGATCTCAATGCAACAAACAATGTGAGAATAAGAGATTTCTAGCTCAATATATGATCAATTAAGCAAAAAGAAGCATTATTTAGGATTTGAAAAGTTAATTAAAAGTTAAAAATACATATGATCAAAAGAGACTTTAAGTAGGAAAATCACCTTTTTCAAATGTCATTTTCATACCTTTTTGTCGTATTGTAGTTGTGAAGAAGGAGAAAGAGGATGCCAAGCAGGAAGCCAGTGCATTCCACAATGATGCAAGAGCATCCTTGGTGTAAGATAAATCTTGCATCACCCAAACAAATATTTTTTGGTTTCTTTTCAATAAGCGATATCTTGTGTAGAGCTTCTATTTCTGGAAATTTACTATTTTTAGTAATTTTTTTGTTTGAGCTCAGAATGTTCTACTTTCTTCCCTGGAGGTTGATAGAAACACTCCAAGGTGTGCTTGTACAAGCTCTTCTAGGACACTTCTAGTTCCTAGTCTTCACAATATCCTAATTTCTCCTCTAGGATCTTCCAATTTCTGGCTTAGCTAGTCTAGAACCACTCCAACATCTCTCTATGAGTTGGTCTCATTTTTGCTTCACCTTAGGGATAACTATCAACCAAATGATCTTCAATCACTTACTCCACCTTGGAAGATTCCAAGTACATTCTCTTCACCATTTCATCACAAGTGTTGCAGGGGGTGAAATCCTTGTTGAGACAAATTATTTACTCCCATATGACCCCATTATAAAATGTCATCAATAGTTTTAGAAACGGTCTCAAGACTAACATTGAATTTGGTTTTTTAAGCCTAGTAGGGCAATTAGCCCTAATCAGTGAGTTTTTCCCACTTCTCTCACAAAACACTCAAACAAAACCAAAAACAAAGTTTATATTTAGATACCCTTTTCCAATATACAAAGGATTTTGGTGATCTTAGGGTTCTAGGGCCTCCGTACATCTCTCTATGAATTGGTCTCAGTTGTGCTTCACCTTAAGGGTAACTATCAACCAAATGCTCTTCAATCACTTACTCCACCTTGGAATATTCCAAGTGCATTCTCTTCAACATTTCATCACAAGTGTTGCAGGGGGTGAAATCCTTGTTGAGACAAATTATTTCCTCCCATATGACCCCATTAGAAGATGTCATCAATAGTTTTACAAACGATCTCAAGACTAACACTGAATTTGGTCTTTTAAGCCTAGTAGGGCAATTAGCCCTAATCAGTGAGTTTTTCCCACTTCTCTCACAAAACTATCAAACAAACCCCCCCCCCCAAAAAAAAAAATTATATTTAGATACACTTTTCCAATATACAAAGTATTTTGGTGGTCTTAGGGTTCTAGGGCCTCCGTACAGTAGGTTACTAGAATTCAAGGCTAATATGGCAAATAGGGCTATTTTGGTGCATTCTTCTAATTTCTACCTAGAAATCTATATAAATTGATTGTAAAATGCCTAATCCTCTCAAGAGGTAACTATAGGACCTCTATGATTCTGAAAACATGCTTGGTTTCATTATCCCAATCCTTCCCATGCAATTACACACCATCAAAACATTGTCATGCACCTAACCATGCATACTAAACTCGCCTAAGGCATGACCTTAAAATTAGATAGCTGACTCTTCTGAGCTCCTCCTTCCATATGTACACTTTACAATAGCCTCTCTTCCATATCCATCAGGTTCATGATGATTTTCATGGTGGAGAGTTATGGGGGAGCCATATTTCCCTAAACTGCTAAAACAACACTAGCAACTACTCTACTTGCAAAAAAAATTGAGAAACTAATCTATTGAACTCAAAGAAACTTACCTATTGAATGAAAAGTTCTTAAAACTACTTCTAACACACTAATGAAACACTGGATCACTTATTTCAATCCATCTACTAACTCATGAACTCAAAATAAGTCGACTATATGCAAAAACCAAAACTCAGAGCTTCTCTTTCAAATTCAAATCAATCATTACATCATACTACCTCAGGAAATGGGATCCTAAATGTATAAATATGCCTTCTTCATTAGTGTAGGTTGTTACATTAACTAACCACCATCATTCTTCAAAGAGAATCCTATTCTGTCAAATGTTGTCATGCAACATTTGGACAACTTTGACAACTTTGCATAAGAAAAACTTTAATGACCTCCATCCAAACTAGAATGATGTAAAAACATCCTAGAGACCATTTTAGGCATCTTCCTACCCTTATCTAAGCCTTGATGGCTTTTGGATCCATTTTCCCACTCTTAGGCTTAATCTACCACTAACCACTAATAAAGCATAAACATCTAGGATGGATTGAACCTAGTCAAATCCACCTAGGTACACACTTGAAAGACCTTCTAAGGTAAAATAAAAACACTACTTACTTGGCTAAGGTTAGTACAAGCCAAAACAAAACAAGAATTGAGGTTTAGCCTAGGTGCTCCTGCACCATCCTCCCTAAATGAAAGGATTTCAATCCACCCTTGCATTGAGCAAGTTGGAATCAATGCCCAACTTCTTGAACTATGCCTCCTTGATCCAAGTAGCCTCTACATCATCTTTTCCATTCCATTTGTTCAGATGATCATAGTATGTCTTATGCCTGGTCTTCTTGTAGGTCCTTGAATCAAGTATCTTCTCTTCTCTCTTAGGTGGTGTAGGGTTTAGATTCAGATCTTCCACCTCTTGTATAACCTCAGTAAGACTCTGGTGTGGATATGGAGTAGGACCCTTATAAAGGACCAGATCTACAACATTGAAGGGATACAAACCAATATCCTCGGGGAGATCTACCTTGTATGCATTGTTGCCATTCTTGGCCAGAATAGTACGTGGCCCCAATCTCCTCATCTGCAACTTGTTTGGTACTCCCTTATTAAGCCTTGATTTATTTAGATGGACCATAACAAGATTCCCTACTTGAAAGTGAAATTCCTTTTTCCTTTCATCCACCTTTTGTTTGATTTTTGCAATATTATCTGTTAAAGTCCTCATTATTTCATGCACCTCTTTCATGGAGTGTGCAAAGTATTCAGCATAACCACAACCCTTGGCTCCATCTTTTACTTCTCTGAGCTTAATTATCCCTCTAGGGTGTAGTCCATAAATTTTTTAAAAAGGACTCTTTCCAGTAGTCCTATTTAGAGTATCATTGTATGCATAATTTGCTTGTCTTAGGAGTTGATCCCAAGTCTGACCATACTCCTTTGTGAGACACCTCAATAGGTTCTCAAGGTTTCTATTAACCACTTCTATTTGGCCATCTGTCTGAGGGTGATATGCAGACCCAAAGGATAGATTGGTTCCCAATTTGTGCCACAATGTCTTCCAAAAGTGACTCATGAATTTAGTATCTCTGTCGGACACTATGCTTAAGGGCAAGCCATGGATTCTTACCACTTCCTTGAAGAATAATTGTGCAATGTGACAAGAATCATACACTATCTTACATGGGACAAAATGTGCCATCTTACTGAATCTATCCACTATGACATATATATTGTCCATTCCTTGCTTAGTCTTTGGCAATCCCACAACAAAATCCATTCTCAAACATTCCCAAGGTCTACTTGGATTGGGGAGAGGTTGATAAAGGCCTACATTGGAGGATGTACCCTTGGCTTTCTAACACACCACACAACATTCCATGTACCTTCTAATGTCCAAATTCATTTTAGGCCAAAAGTAAAACCTTTGCACCAACTTTTGAGTCTTATTGACTCCAAAATGACCACTAAGTGCACCATTGTGCTTCTCTTGGATCATATTTTCCCTAATTAATCCTCTAGGGACACATAGCTGACTCCCTTTGAACAATATATAAATTTGCATAGTATATTCATAAAATTCACTATGGAAATGATTCTTATACTCTTTAAATACCTTGTATGCTTTTGCAAAGTCTTCATCTTCTACATATAAGTCCTTGAAACTATCAATTCCCATCCTCTATAGTTGTACTTCTTGTACTGATAGAATCCTTCTACTAAGTGCATCAACCACTTTGTTATGCACTCCTTTCTTGTGCTTGAAATTGAAGGTATAAGCCTGCAAGTACTCCACCCACTTCATGTACTTGTGACTGAGCTTGTCTTGTGAATTCATAAAGCTAAGTGCTTGATTGTCTGAATACACCACAAATTCCTTTGGAAGTAGATAGTGCCTCCATTTACTTAGTGCTTAGACTAGAGCATGCATCTCTAATTCATAGGAATAATAATTCCTCTTAGCATCACTAAGCTTCTCAATATGGAAAAGCCACTGGTCTCCCTTCTTGGCTTAGTATTGCTCCAATGACAACATTGCTAGCATCACACTCAAATATGAAGAGCTTCTTAAAGCTTGGTAATATCAAGATAGGTTGAGTGGCAATCTTATTCTTCAACAACTCAAATCCTTGGTCATCTTGTTCATTCCATATAAACTTTGTTTTCATCCCACCTTTTATGGTGTCCAGAATAGGAGCACAAATAGCACTAAACTATTTAATGACTTTTCTATAGTATTGAGCTAGACCATGAAAAATTCTTACCTCTGTTGTAGTCTTGGGATTAGGTCATTTGACAATGACTTCCACTTTTATTGGATCCATCTTAAGGTTTCCATGGGACAATACAAACCCAAGATATACTAACTCCTACTTGAGGAATTCACACTTGTCCAAGTTGATCATTAGCTTCTCTTCATGTAGCCTTTTGAACACAATTTACAAATGCTTCAAGTGTTCTTCTTTAGTTCTACTAGAGAGTAGAATATCATCTAAGTATACTACAACAAACCATTCATATAAACCTTCTGTAGTTTTGAAGGCAGTCTTCCATTCATCTCCTTCATTGACTCTGATTTGGTGATAACCACTTTTGAGGTCAATTTTTGTAAAGTGTCTTGCTCTGCCTAAACAATCCATTGGGTCTTCTATCCTAGGAATAGGAAACCTATACCTAATGGTGATTTGGTTAATAGCTCTAGAATTAGTGCATAGCCTCCAATTTCCTCCCTTTTTTGGTGCTAGGATAATGGGTACTGCACATGGGCATATACTCTTTCTAATGAGGCCTTGGTTTAGGAGCTCTTGGATTTGTTTGGAAATTTCCTCATTTTGTTGAGGGTTAATCTTATAGGAAGCTTTGTTAGGAAGGGTAGCTCCTGTAATAAAGTAAATTTTATGACTTATAGCTCTCTTAGGGGTTAGGCTTGTAGGTTTCCCATCATTGACAATTTCTTTGTACTCATCAAGCAACTCTTGTACTTCTTTAGGAATCTTGGTCTTCTTTACTATCTTTTATGTATCTTCTTCCTTTGGCTTCAAAACCAAAGCATATGCTACTCCCTCTCCTTCTTCTAATGATTTTAGGAACTTCATCTCACTCACCAACAAAACATTACGACCTAAAGTCTTTACTTCTCCTTCTTCCAACAGTGACTGGATTTTGAAAGTCACACCATCCTTCTTAAAGGAATATGCATTCTTAGCTCCATCATGCATGGCCTATCTATCAAATTTCCATGGCCTTCCTACTAATAGGTGAAATGCATCTATAGGTAGGATGTCACACAATACCTTATCCTTATATCTTACAATTGAGAAGTCCACCCATTCTTGTTCATTCACAAGGACATGTTGTCCTTTGTTCAACCAAGTAACCTTGTATGGGTTACTATGTGGAATTCTCTTCATCTTTAGCTTATTGATTGCTCCCTCTGATATAGTTTTATCAGTGGACCCCGAGTCTATGATGACTCTGCATAATTTACCCATCATCTTGAATTTCACTCTAAAAAGTGATCTTCTTTGGCTTGTCTCTTCTTTTATTGGTTCTTTGATCAATGTTCTTCTTATCATCAGATTTTCTCCTTCCTTTGATTCTAGGGGTACCTCAGGGTGTTTGTTTCCACCACTAAACTCTTCATGCACAAAGTTAACTCTCTTGTCTCCTCCTTGAGAAGTAGAGTCTTTCACTGGACACCTATAGGCAGGATGTCCCATCTGATTATAGTGATAACATTTCATTGTTGCAAAGTAGGAATCTCTTCCTTGGCTATTGCATCTTCCTCTCCAATTATTGTTGGAGCCTCTTCCTCTATTGAAGCTTCCTTTTCTTGAGCTTCCTTCTTGTTGTTATGTCAACTTAGTCTCTCCTTGGTTCTTGGACTCTGAAATTCTACCACCATATCCACTTCTATATCCTTTGTTATCTCTTCCTCTACCTCTGCCTTTGGTATTACTTGAATCTTGTTTCTTTCTCAACTTCTCTTCCACCTTTATGGAAAGTTGGTGGCATCTATGGATAGTTTTAGGAGTAATAAAACTTAGTTCATCTTGTATAGTAAATTTAAGACCATTAAGATATCTAGCTACCTTCACACTTTCCTCTTCTACAATTCTTGATCTCATGCATAGCCTTTGAAACTCTTCAGTATAAGAGTTAACATTCAAGTCTTTTTTCCTAAGACTTTGTCTCCTTTTATGCAACTGAATCTCATAGTCTTTGGGTACATATGCTTCTCTGATTTTGGCTACCATAGCCTTCCATGTAGCAATGGGTCTCTTTCCTTCCTTCTCTCTCTCATCTTGGATAAATTTGCACCAAGTGAGTGCAAACCCTCTTAGTATAGCCTTTGACACTTTCACTTTTTGTGCTTCTATTATAGCATCACATTCAAAGTGAGTCCTTCAATCTAGTCTAGGACTATCTCTGGTTCCATATTTCCAATGAAGATAGGAACTCCTTCCAATGCCTTACCACTCAATGCTTTTAGTGCCTTCAAGAGTGGTTCTTTAGTGAGAGCAGGGTTAGCTTTTGGGACCTCATCATCCAATGGTATCTCTTTTCTTTTTCCTTCAACTTTTTCTTTCACTTCCTCAGTCTTTTTCCTCCACTTGGTCCACTTTGTAATCCAATTGTGCCAATCTTTCTCTAAGAAATATATTCTCTTCTTCTTGCTCATCCACTTTCTTTTCCAACTCTGCATTTGTCACCATTGTAGACTCTCCTACTGACTCTTCTAGTTAGAACATTCACCACAAGACAAATCTTATTGGTTCTTATACCAATCTAATAGAAACACTCCAAGGTGTGCTTGCACAAGCTCTTCTAGGACACTTCTAGTTCCTAGTCTTCACAAGATCCTAATTTCTCCTCTAGGATGTTCCAAGTTTTGGATTAGCTAGCCTAGAACCACTCCAACATTTCTCTATGAGTTGGTCTCCTTTGTGCTTCACCTTAGGGCTAACTATCAGCCAAATGCTCCTCAGTCACTTACTCCACCTTGGAAGATTCCAAGTGCATTCTCTTCACCATTTCATCACAAGTGTTTTAGGGGTGAAATCCTTGTTGAGACAACTTCTTGCCTCCCAGATGACCCCATTATAAAATTTCATCAATAGTTTTACAAACAATCTAAAGACTAACAATGAATTTGGTCTTTTAAGCCTAGTAGGGCAATTAGCCCTAATCAGTGTGTTTTTCCCACTTCTCTCACAAAACTCTCAAACAACCCAAAAAAAAAAGTTTATATTCAGATACCCTTTTCTAAGATACAAAGGATTTTGGTTTTCTTAGGGTTCTAGGGCCTCCATACACTAGGTTCCTAGAATTCAGGGCAAATAGGGCTATTTTGGTGTAGTCTTCTAATTTCTACCTGGAAATATATCTAAATGGATTTTCCAATGTTTAATCCACTTAGGAGGTAACTATAGGAACTCTATGCTTCTAAAACCATGCTTGGTTTCATTCTCCCAATCCTTCCTCTGCAATTACACACCATCAAAACATTGTCATGCACTTAACCGGGCAGACTGAACTCGCCTATGGCATGACCTTAAAATTAGCTAGCTGACTCTTTTGAGCTCCTCCTTCCATATGTACACTATAAAATGGCCTCCCTTCCATATCCCTTGGGTCTGTGATGATTTTCACGGTGGAGAGTTGTGGGGGAACCATATTCCCCTAAACTGCTAAAATAACACCAACAACTACTCTACTTGCAAAGGAATTTGAAAAACTAATCTAATGAACTCAAAGAAACTTCCCTATTGAATTAAAAGTTCTTAAAGCTACCTCTACCACACTAATGCAACACTGGATCACTTAGCTCAATCTATATACTAACTCATGAACTCAAAACAAGCTGATTACATACAAAACCAGAACTCAGAGCTTCTCCTTCAAATTCAAATCAATCATTACATCATACTGCCTCGGGAAATGGGATCCTACATTTCTAAATATGCCTTCCCCATGATTGTAGGCCATTAAATTAACTAACCACCATCATTATTTGAAGAGAATCCTATTTTGCCAAATGTTGCCATGCAACTTTAAAAAGTTCCAAATGTTTTAATGCAACATTTGGACAACTTTGACAACTTTGCATAAGACAAACTTTAATGACCTTCATCTTACCTATAATGATGTAAAAACATCCTAGAGACCATTTTCGGAATCTTCCTACCCTTACCTAAGCCTTTATGGATTTTGGATCTATTTTCCCACTCTTAGGTTTAATCTACCACTAACCACTAATAAAGCATAAACATCTAGGATGGATTGAACCTAGTCAAATCCACCTAGGTACACACTTGCAAGACCTTCTAAGGTCAAATCCAAACACTACTGACTTAGATAAGGTCAGTACAATCCAAAACAAAACAAGAATTAAGGATTACCCTAGGTTCTCCTGCACCAGAGGTTCACTTTAAATGTATCAACCTGCCAGTAAAGTCTCATTGCAAGATCAAGTCTAGTTTTGTAAATGTTGAATATTTTTGGTATTGGCAGTAGGGTACAGAAACTTCAAACTTAGTTTTGAAGGCTTTAGAGGCTCTGAATGGGGTTGAAACCTTGGCTGACTAGAGCTTTCATTAGGTAAAGGGTTGTAGAGCACTTCATGGTATTGTAGAAATGGGGTTATAATATCCCATTAGGTCAACGGGTGATGAGTTATGGCATTCGAAAGTTGCGCTACCTAAATTTGAAGAAGTTAAAGTTCCTTCAAAATTTCTTTTTGGGTTCCGAAGTTGTTTAGGCCTATTCTAATGTAATAAAAATGAATAATAATATCTTAGGGATGGTCAACCTCAAACTCCAGGGTTTAATTTCTAGAATCTTCTTGGGTGGTTCAAATTGCCTATTTATTGAAAGCTTAAAAGGGTTGTCTAGGGCAGTTCCAGGATATGCATATGGTGGCTTTGGTTAGCATAATATTGTAGTAAAATTCCCATGTGGCTATGCATGTTATATTTTTGAATATTCTAATCTTATTTCATTGGGGATAATAGAAATCCCATTTCCTGTCTTTTCAAATTGTTGTTATTATCACTTTTGTTGTGTGTTTGTGTTAGAAATAACTAAGAGGGGGGGGGTGAATCAGTGGCCTCAAATTTTAATCCAATTTAAACTTTAATCCACCAATCAATACTTCTCAAATTATTAAGTCCCTGCAAGATGTATGCTTTTGAAATACTTGAAACAAATAATTGTCTGTCAGTTTACCTTGTGTGTCCTTATTCTCCTTGATAACCAATAAGCAGTAAACTGTATTTACCGATACTTAGTAAATATGCAGAGTATACCAGTCAATCCATAAATGCATATGTAGAATGTAAAACAATAAAGTAATGAACCATACACATATAACACAAGGATTTTAATGTGGAAACCCTATTAAGGGAAAAACCACTGGGACCGGTACCCCAAATTTTCACTCTTCTGAAGTGAGCCATGTTAGGAGCCAACCCTGTTAAAGGTTACAAACACATGGTTAAGTGCGACCTTGTTAGAGGATTTTTATACATAGGTTTTCACTTAGTATTTGGCATCTACGCTACCATCCTTGAAGCAGTCTCATGACTGTCAATAGGCTTTATGCAAATCTTACTACCATCCTTGAATCAGCCTCCTTCTTAGACTGTCAATAGGCTTTAGGTAAGACCAGTGCTACTATCATGAGTCAACCTTCTGGTAATCTGTTAGGATATACCTCAATTACAAAAGACTGTTAAGTCCTACTCTGTTAAGAGACTTAATCCTTCAATGGTTAAACTGAAACAAAATGACCTATTTATAATGCAACTGAATTGCAGAATTTCAGATCTATTTACTTACAATATCTTTTTGATCAATGTATCAATTCAATTCCTTGGTACTTAACTCTTTCTGCTCTGTGATGCTATGCTTTTCTATTCATCGGTGTCTGCAGAATTCTTTAGCTCTCCCTTAGCTTGATTGATCAGGACTGCATGAGTTTATCCTTCATCAGTTTCTTTTTAGCATCTTCTATTAGTTCACTCCCTTGTGTATCTGATTTCTTGCTTGTGGGAATGAATTATGCTTGTCTCTTAAATAGACATGATGTTCCTTAATTCTAGGTTCTTGATTCTTGATTCTTGGCATGAAAAAAAATCTAGCCAAATTGATTTGCGGCTTTAACTCCTGATTTATCTTATAGTTATCTTCTTTCCAACTATACAAATCACTTATTTAACTGTGGTCGAATAAAACAAGTCAAACAACCAGTTAAGTCTATCCTTTAGCTCTACCAGCTAGATATTTTGTCATTTTCTAATCTCTCTATTCTGTTGGTCAACTCTGCAGTTCATCGTCGGTGACAACTGCCAGTTCTGTCGATGTCTCTTCAGTTAGCTTTGGGATCTCCATCCATCGGGCATCATTGAATTTTTCTCGTCAAGCAATACTATTTTTATCTCATCGGGCATCCTTTGATTCTGCTTCATCGATAATACTATCTTCTACTCGTCGGGCATCACTGTGACTTTATCTCTATCTTTATCGATGGTGTGCACTATGCCGGTATAGTCTATCACTTGGTGAATACTTGACTTTTATGCATTGTTGAAAGCATAACCTTTATTCCATTGATTCTCTAAAGTCTTTGGCATTATGTATATGACCATACAGATGATATCAAGTTGACATCAATGACAATACAAACCATTAATTGATTTAATGTCTTGCATCATCTTCAACTTAACATTATCAAACATTCAATCAGTTACATGTCATCAATCTCTCCCTTTGGCATTGATGGCAACATACTATATTATCACACTATACTATTTCTAATAAAAAATGAAATACAATTGTTGAGATTCATCAAATTACCAAATAGTTTGTTTTGATAACCGATAAAATGTCTAACTGCCGGTGAGCTCTATATTAGCTCAGATTTGATTCTTGTAGCTTTCCTATTTCTTCTTCTAATGTGTTGTGTCCTCTTTGACTATTCTGCTTCTTTGATGTCTTTGTCTTTTGTTTGCAACTTTTATACAAATTCTCTCCCTTTGGATATGATCTCTCCCTGTTTGGAGTAATCTGATAATGAATAGT
>MU223296.1:1038782-1071007 GCA_018584345.1 Thuja plicata | reverse complement strand
TCCATCTCATTCTCCTTATCTCTATCACTGGACCCCTTGAACTCCCTCAACTTCTCTTCCAGCAATTCCTCCATCATCTTCTTGATGGCATCTGGAGTCATACTTTTGGGAGGCATGGTGTGAGCCTTAGCTTCAGCCTGTGATTCTTTTGTAGACATACACTTCCCAGCAAGACCTTGTCTCACTCTGATACCAATATGATGAGGAGTAAACAAGAATAAAGTCTATAACAGCCTCACTATGAGATGGAAAGAAGAAACTAGAGAAATCTACAGCAATGTCATGAGAATGACAAAAACTTCAAACACGAACAACACCTTATAGTTTGAATCCATTCATACGACAAGCACATAGAGATGCTACCTTACCACACACGTGCTTCTTCAACCCGCAGCCTGTTCCTGCAAATGGCCATGAAGAAAATATTGTACAATCCTCCTACCCACTCTCCACCACGTTCAAGCCACTTCACATGGTGTTCACACGAGCAAGAGGCATTTCTGCCCAAATTGACTTCTAGAGGTTTTTGTGTGAGTCTGGTTTCCTGCAGCAATGGCTTCTACACACACAATAAATGCCACTACAATTTATTTAAAAGAAACCAATAAATGTGATATGCATCTTTGAGGCACGCTAGAATTAAATAGAAAATAAACTAAAGTAACAGGAAACCTCTACAATGTTATTTATTTCATATATTCAAAGCACAGTACAAATAACTTCACAATATCATTCGATATTCTGGGTCTTCTTCCCACCAAAAAGAAAATAAAAAAAATCTATATCTCCCAGAGGTGTTGGAGAGAATATATATAAACAAAGGTAAATAGTTAAAAACTATTTTTGGCAACCACCAGACCCGTAAAGGTTTTATTTAATCCTTTACTAAAGTGATAACAAAACATTAAAATATGCCCCAAAATTTAATAATAACAAAACATTAAAACACCCCCCAAAAATAATACGTAAACATTATTCTTGTGCCCAGCACTTGTAGCTGCTCCTGCAGCAATGCACAACATTCTAAACGTTGTGAACCCTAGGAAAAGGGGCCAAATTTAGCTTAGAGGTCCCAGGTAGCCATAGAGTATATGTCTCGGGTTGATAACCAGTTTCGGGGTCAAAAGACAAGAAAAATGCCACTAATTATGCAATGGGGACTAGGTGATGAAATAAAATATTGGATTAGATGAAAAATAAAGGAGCTCACTTAGGGATAAGATCTTAGCTCAATTTTGTAAGAAGTTGAAGAGAGAAAGAAGTTGAAGAGGGAAAGAATCAAAATTTGAATTTAGGTGCCCATTAAGTGCATATGTGAAGTCCTATAATGCAAACTGCAGTGAAACATACTAAAGAGGGTGCTAAACATCCATAAAATTGTTTGCACCTAAGGTGCTTACAATTTCAGATGGTACAACTAAAAATAATATTGCAAAAGTTTCAACCCTCATCATGAGATTGTCCCTTGCAATTAGAAGTGGGGTTAAGAATATATGCATAGAAGGGGATTAAATAGTTATCATCAGAACATTATCTAATCTTGATTTCTTGGTCTGGCATCTCACTTACTTTTTACAATAGGCTAGAGAGCTTACCAAAAGTTTTGATCATTAACAATTAGACATTTTTACGAAGAATTTAACTCTTTGGTCAATGCTCTAGCCAATAAATCAATCATTGACAAGATTAATTATGAGGTATGTGATTATTATCCAACTCAATCTTTCAGAATTGTTGCTTTAAGTAGATATGAGAGTTTTTTGTGTTGGGTGTGAAGTGTTTTCTCTTGTCTAGTTCCATTTACCTCCTCTTCTGGTTTCTTTCTCTTGTTGTGAAGGAGCCTTTCCACTAAGCTCCCGTCTTTGGTTTGTTTGAGACATATGCATGATTGGTTTTTCCTCTAATGTTTGCACTTTTACTATGCAACTTCAAGGGCCTCATTATTCATTCTTCCCTTACAAATGACCTCCTCTTCTTTCATTTTTGTGGTTTTGTTGCTCTTCTTTAGGCTCTTGCTCTGTGCTAGTCACTCTTGCATGACACAATAAAGTTATTGTTCCATAGTAAACTATGACTATCATATCTAGACAACAATATGACAAATTACTAATTGCTATTATGAAGACATCTAAATGTATTAAAATATTATCACTTTCATAGTGGAATAGTGTGCAAGCACTAGGGAAGCAAAGATATGGTTGAAATAACTCTTTGAGAGAGATCTCACATTTGTTGTTTAAGATTTGAGGACAATTTATTTTAGAGCATATTTTTGTGCAAACTTAGAGTAGATTTCCATCCTTATCAGTGTTCAGAGGTTTCTTATCCTCGAGGACAACTTTGTTAGAGCAACATTTTCCTTATTTTAGAGCAGATTTTTCTTCCTTTCAATGTTCTAAGATTTGAGGGTAGTTAATTGCTCCTTGCTCCAACTCTTTAACCCTCCATTCTGAAGGTGCTTCATTGTTTGCCTTGAACATGTCATGGAATTGGTGTGCTAAGATGACAGTTTTTTTAATAGGTAATTTTGTGCATATGCTTTTCATCTCTAGATTCTCTTTCACAAGGAGACTATTGGTGAACTTCTTTCTTCTTTAGTTCTAACTCATTTTGATTACACAACCTTCTCATAACTTTTGGAGCTTGTCGTTTACCTAGATACCTTGTACTTCTAAGACAATGCATGGTAGAGATCTTCTCAATTTCTACTAGCTCCTTTTGTAATTTTGGTATATACTTTCTAGATTTTTCTACAATCATTTAGCTTGCTTGAGGGTTGATTTCATCCCCTCATATTCTAATTAAGTCTCAAATCTTTTGTAAAATTTTCCACTTTAAACATTTATGCCTTTAGCCTTTTATCATTTTTTTAAAAATAAAAATTATTAGATATAAACTACAATATTAAGAATAATTTTTTAAATTTTTTTTATGGAATAATTGACTAAAAAATTATTTAAAAATTGCATTCATTAAATGCAATACTATTTAATCTTTTCCACTTTAAATATGAAGTTCAAGCCTCTAGCCTTTTATTAGTTTTTTTAAAAATTATTAATTATAAACTAATATTAGAGATCGATTTTTTTTAAAATTTATGGAATAATCGACTAAAAATTTTGTTTTAAAAATTGCATCCATTAAATGGAATAACATTTGTGAAAATAATGCCATCAACAAATCATTAAAAACAATACATTTATTTTTTAATATATACTATATACAATAATGATAAAAAAACAAGTAACATAAATACTTATTCACCATCCCATAACTTTGTAAGTATTTTCAACTTTTAAAATTTAAAGTTAAAAGTCCAAACCAATAACCATTCTCCCAAATCCATTGAATCTAAACGGCTCAAAGTAGTCAAAATACTGCACTTATAATTTATTAGTTCCTTCCAAGGCAGGATACTTATGCATTCATGCATAAAATTTTTGCTATTAGTTTAACCAATCATCACATTGAATTAAATATTTTGAACAAAAAGTCTATAGTTTATATTTATTTCTTATTTTCAATAATTATATAAATATCATTTCTCTATAATTTGATTGGTCTATATAGCAAACAGTCAGTGCAAAAAATAAAATTTTCTTTTTTCAAATTCCATTTTTTATCTACCCAATTCATTGCATCACATCAAATGTCAAATAATATTAATCTGTTCAATGAAATATATACTATTATACATGTCACTAATTTTGACTTTCTTGTATATTTTCTGAAAAAAATCTAATATGAAATCACCAAATTTCTAACATTTAAATTCCAATCAAATAAATTATTTTTTTCTCCATAGTTCTCATATATGTATATTTGAATAATTTGATATAAAAAGAATTATGTCTACTCTGATTGGTTGGATGAGTGAATAGTCAATGGATGTCTTTTCACTCACTTTTGGTTGAAGCAAAATAATTTTATTTTTATTAAAACTTTCACATAGAATTGAATTCTCTGCCACAATGATGTAACATACAGGTTGGCAGAAGGTGTCTCGTTACTTCTCTTGTCTTTGATCATAAAAGGTAAGTCTTTTTCTATTTAATTACACATGTGACAACTTTTGACCTTTTGATCTCATATATTAAAAGTCAATCTCCCAAAATTTACTTCAACTTATCTTTATGCTGTAGATGAACATTTGTTCGTGGAGTTTGTGAATTGTTTTCAATTATTTTTGGTGCAGATTTTTATACGTGAGTGGTAGTTTTGGTTGATGCATTCATTTCACATTAAATGTAGAGAATCTCTCTCCATCTATATGTGCTCAAACCTTCTTCCAAATTGTCATAAACAAGTAGAGAGTTGAGCAGAGTGGTTATGTAGTCTGATCTTCTGAGATTTTGTGCAGGTGAATTCCTTTTTTTTTTTAATTTTCTGTTTGTTTTTCCTTTGCTGGGTTACTGCAAATCTATCTTCCTTTTCTAATGTTTCATTAGGATTTACTTTAGCTTACATAACCATTCACAGTTTATACGATTCTTCTAAATAGTATGAAGGTGATATGGATAACATTTTTTCCCCTTGTTACGTGCACAAATCAATAGTAAGTTGAGCGTAATCTTCCTATATTATGTTCTTTCAGTGGAACATGCTTATTGTGTAATGATTAATAACTAAAAAACTCCTTTCTTGTTTGATTGACTTCGTCTAATTTCTTATTTCGGCTGCAAATTCATAGACTACACAATATTGTGTTCAATATGATCATTTGCAGTTATATATCTTCATCTTGTCATGCAATTTCATTAAGTCTGTCTAGTGATTCCATTTCTGTATGTTTTGGGATTCATTCATATTTTTTCTTCCAACGTCTATGGTTCTGAATTTTCTTGTTCTATGTCATCCTGTGGAAATGATTCATTTCAATATAATGGAAAAGATGCTTTTTATGTTCATTGTTTTTACTCTCTCCAAACTCGCCCAAATATCTCTCACAAATGACTTCCTTAGAGGTGTCAATTTTCATACATAGGCAAAATATTGAATTTTAAAGCTATTCATGGGTTGCATTGTAAGGCTTGTCATGGCTATTTATCATTTTCATGTCATTGCTAATGGAGCACATTTTTGGAACATAAGTTTCACGATTTTAAGAAATTTGGATCTCTGGCAGATGGTTTCCCAACTTCACTAACACATTTTGAAAGCTTTCTCTTTTAACAGTACATGTTTATCATTTTTCATGATGCAGTGAAAGACTTGAAGCCATCTTCCAGTAGATGAACTTAATTTCATACTTATTAATACCAAAATTACTGAGTTTTTTTTGGCTTTATAACTCCTTTCTTTTAAGCTTCAAATTTATTTTTCTTTGTGATCACCCTCTCACATCTCTCTATTTTTCAATAAAACCTTTCTACAAACTTTGTGATTGTGTCATCTTCAAATATGTGCCATTACTTTGCAGTTTTAGGCACCTCTTAGTCTAGATTTGATCATTTTTTTCTCTTCATTTTTTATATTTACTTAAATTATAAGTACGGGAACGATTGGCTCTGAGTTTTTTATTAAATGACGAGTCATTTATGTTTATAGATTCATCTTTCATTGTTACTGAACCAAGTGGGTTTACTTTTAGAGTAGTTGTATTTTGGGCATGTGTGTTTGCTTGCTTCTACTTAAAGATTACATATTAATATTAAATGTATTAGTAATTATTAATAAAAAATGTAAAAATCTTAAATTTTATTTAGTATGACAACATGTAGACGACACCCAACGTTCATCTCCTCCCAACATTCATTTGTAGGTGTACTTTTTGTTTTCTTCATCATGCCCTTGCTCTAATAGCATGCCCTTGAAGTCGATCTCTCCTTGAGCCTCGTCCTCACCTGTTAATCATCCTATTAACAATTTCTCAATGAACTGAGTGTTCCTTGGGTCCCAGATTCTGCCCTTTCCCTCCAAACTTTATCGCTTCCTTATTGTGTGTTGTCACATCAACCTTCCCTCCATATTGCGCATGGAACAAGAACTTCATTGGATTAATTAGCAGGGCTATAAAGGATCACAATAAGTTCATGTGCATGATTTGTAGTTCTATTATAGCTAAATGTCTAGTCAGTTTTAACCTGTGAAGATGGATGAAAATAAATCTAGGTCATTTTGAAACTTACAAATCGAGGCTAAAAATTTGAAAAATGAAATTGTTTGATATTCATTGACAACATCTATGATATAGAATTTGCAAGTACTAAAAACACAAAAAAAAATTTCACAGATATTTAGTATTGAATTTGCAAGTACTCTAAAACATATTTCTTGTCCTAAACTAAAACTTTAAGGCCCCGTTTGTTTGCAGGAATTGGAATTGAGTGAAAACCTTATTATCACAAAACCAGGTTTTGAAATCCTGGTTTTGCATCTTGGGGAATTGGAATTTGACTCAAAACCTTATTATATCAAAACCAGGGTATGATTTCTAATTCCATCTATTAGTAGGAAGATGATGCCACTCATTTTGGTGTCTAAACCTGGTTTTACTTGACAAATCCAGAATTGCAATTTAGAGAAACAAACAGCAGATTTGCAAAAACGAGAAGTGTCACTCCCAAAACCGGGAAGTGTCACTTCCGATTCCTGCAAACAAACGGGGCCTAATTGCTACAATTTCTTACTCATTACCTTCCAACAAATTACATTTAACTTTGGAGGAACTTTGTCCTTATTATGTAGGTGTTAGGCATTTCTAATAATTCAATGTACACTTTGCTTTTGAAGTCACCACATGTAGACCCAAAAACATATGACTGGTATAATAGACTATAAAAAACCTTTCCTTTAATTTTCATTTTTTTTCATAGTAAAATTCTAAAATTCTATGGTAGACAAAAGTGCAGAATATCTTTTCATCCTGTCTGCCAAGACAGGCTACATGGTGTCCTGCACACGCTTTCTCATCAATATAAATCCAAACCTTTCCGCCGCTTTGAATTGTAACAAAACTAGTTCTGTCTGTTTTTTGGGTGGGTGGGTTTCAGGACCTATAGTTTCTTTTTCAGTTCTTGGGTTGGTTTTGTAGCCCGCTGTATTTTTTTGTTTAAAGTTTCGTTTTAGATCTTGCTGAAACAAAGGAAGGGGTCTAGGATTTGTTTTTCTTAAATTCTAGTCTCAATTGTAGATCAAATGGAAGTAGGTCGTTCTGAAATAGCCTTTTTTGATGTGGAGACAAACGTACCAACTCGTAAGGGGCAGAAATTTGTGCTGTTGGAATTTGGTGCCATTTTAGTGTGTCCTCGTACGCTGGAAGAGCTCAAGGAATATTCTACTCTCATTCGGCCGGTAGACCCTTCCGTAATTACTGAAGTGAGCATAAAATGCAATGGGATCACTACGAGCTCTGTTTCTACTGAACGCACGTTCGAAGAAATTGCTGACGAGGTATACGAGCTTCTACACGGTAAGATTTTTTATTTGAAGCGTTGAGTTTTCATTATATAAAATACAAAACTTTTAGTATTTATTTTCTTGATATTTCAATAATACTCTGGAGTTTTCACGTAATACAGAATTCTTAATTTTCTTGTATATTTTTCCATTTTCTGGTTTTTCTTGTAGTTTTTAGGGATTATAATTTCATTTGGCGTTTTGAAAGTGATTATGTTGTTCAGGCAGAGTATGGGCGGGGCACAATATTACGCGCTTTGATTGCCTCAGAATACGCGAGGCTTTTGCTGAGATAGGTCGGCCCGCACCCAAGGCAAAGGGGATCATTGATTCCTTGTGCTTGCTGCAGGCGAAATTTGGACGCCGGGCTGGTAATTTGAAGGTCAGGGTTCATTAACCTCAACCAAAACAGATTTCATAATTTAACAGTATGAATCATCTTGATGGTTCTGTAATGTGTAATTTGAGACATGCTTATCTAATCATGCTATATGGAATTTTTTTGGAGATATTGTCTAACACTATGGAATTTATTTAGAGATATTTAAAATTGGGAAAGGTTTCTTTAAAGAAATATTATAGGTTAATTATAAAAAAGACGTTGAGAGCATTACAAAGTTAATAATAAGGTACGTTAAGTTCAAGAAACAAAAGAACAAAAGTCAAATACACACGAGATAAAAGGCCACAACTTGAGCTGATCAAAACATCAGACCCAAAAAATCAATGTTTTTGCAAAGAATGAGTGATTGACATGGCTTTAGTGTTAGTCTTATCCCTAAAGCGTTGATTCTTTAAAAAAAAAAGAATCAAGACATTTATTTTCATCGGTAGTCTTCTCCTTAAACTGCTGGTTTATAACCACAAGTAGCATCAAGGCTCCAAATTGAGGGACGAGCCATGATTTTTGGATAGAATAAATCCCTTATCACTTGCCAGAGTTACAAGAAGGCCAACAACTTACTCCATTTTTGAAGGATCTATACATTTTTTATTGCTTGTTTCAACTGCCCTATCTCATTTTGCTCTTTTCTCAAACCAAACCTTAGACCCTCCTTTCAAAGTGCTTTATTGTCCTACATCCCTTTGCACTTTTTCAAATTCACTTCAACATGATTGTGCATATCTTCAAAGGCCTTGAGTATTTCCTCCTAATATTTCAAACTTGATTGAAACAATAATGCTGCAGTCTTGTTTTTTTTAAAAGAGGGGTAAATGCTTTGACTCAGAGCTATGAACCGGTGAGGCCACAAATGGGGGACCTCATCCCCGATGAGATTTGAACCTTGATGGCAAGAACAACGACACAGCAGCTTAACCATCACAACAGGCCACTGTTGGCATGCTGCATTCTTGTTTTAGACCACATTGGTGACCATTCTTTTGTTGGACATGTCTATTTGCTCTGGCTGCGTTGAAAGTTGTGAGAGTTTTGGGGTGCTTGAAGCACATTTTGTCATATTTTCTTTTTCATGGCAGTTAGTTAAGGCTTTGGTTGAAATTGAAATTTATTATATGTTGGGTCTGGGATGTATTTTGCTTATATTTGCCTTGGATATTGTTTCAAAATCTCTGTAAATCATTTTTTACTATTTCACATGCTTAAATTTCTGTTGGAAGGGATGCTTACGTTCTTTTAGCCTCTATAGTCTTTTGTTTGTCAGCCTTTTAAGGTGTTTCATGTTCTCATACCAAGTATCAATGTTAGAGGATGTTCAACATACTTGTGTTTGCCTTGAGTATGTCAAAGTTTTGGAGTTTCAGAGTTGTCAATGTTCCAATCCCATGCAATTGGATAATGGAAAAGTTTGATGTATGGTGACATGTGAATTGTATTGTTCTTGTTGGATTGTTGAGGTGGTAGATCCTCTCTTCTTGGCTCTCTCTTCGAGGCTCGACAAGTTTGAATGATATTGAATATTGTTATTTATTGAAGTGTCGAGGTTGTGCATGTCTGTTTCAAGTGTCGATTAGTGATGAGAAGCTGATAGAGAAATAGGGAGCTCCAGAGTTAGTTGCCATAGTTGGTGATCTGATGAAATGAGACACATGTGCTCATCGAGGCTTGATGAACAGTCTTTCTTATGTTTGACAACTCAACAAACTAATAAAACTAGCCGATGTCACCGATTTGCAAGACTGTGCATACATCTTTGAGAGTTTTAAGGAGCCCAATCCAAGCAACATGGAAAGTATTTAAATGGTAGGCCAAATAGATGTGAGATGGAAGCTTGAATATAAAGCTAAATCTTTCTAAACTATTTCAAGTGTTGAGTGCCAGATGAAATGGCGTGTTTTCTCCTTTGCTCACCCTACCTACTTGCTAGTATTGCAAGTTGTTTTCTTAGCTATTGTATTAATTCACCTAGTCTCCTTGGCATCTGTTTGGGACAGAATGCTTGTGTCAGTACTTTTAAAATCACCACAGGGCTGTGATTAAGGTTGACGACTTATAACTATTGAAGAGCAATTTTTTATCATTTTAAAGGAGGTAGGTTCTTATGTGACGGTCCCAAACTTTGTAGGTGTAGGGATTTTCTAGGGGTACAGTTATGCTATGTCCAAGTGCAGAATGGGGGTAAGGCTTTGAATCACTTTAAGGACAAATTATATTGGTTTTTATCTAGAGAATGTCTCTAGAGTTGTTTGTATAACTTTAGGGGAATGTTAACTTCCGGTTGAGGTTTTCACTTGTCATAGTTGCTGACATGGATGTATTGAGCATTTGAAAATGTGACAACATTTTCAAATTTTGCAAACATTGTAATAATCATTGGTGCTCTTCATGAGATTTATGCAGTTCATTTTGGTATTATGTATGCTTTGTGTATAATGCCTTTAATGTGATGGAATATATGCTTAGATCAGTTCTTTGATGTTTTCATTTATTATTTTCCTTCTTTTTTTCTGTGATTCTGTAGCCCAATTGGATAGGCACCAATCTTGGATCCATTTGACCAATTTCACATCTTCAAAACAAATCAAAACCATTAATCGGTAGTTTAGCAATAAACTGAGTACTATGCATTCATAATCTTGTATTTTAACTAGGGAGTCAATCTTAAGGGAGCCTTGAATGAATTTATTTCAAGTGGTAATGTTTGCACAACCAAATCAGCTGTATAGAGGTATTAAGATAGCTAGTTGCTCCCAGCTTAATTTTTTGGTGTCAAATCTGTCAATTGGGTTTAGCTATCACTATGTTTGGTTTGTCCATTTTAACCTCTAGGAACACCCTCTTGAGTCCAAGTTGAGCTTGAAGAGTAGGAGAGTAAATCCACTCTTGTAGAGTTGACCTTCAACTCTTCATGTTTTGTGGATGAGCAGGTTTTATGACCTTCATGATGACGACCTTAGCCTTGAAAGTGAATTTATGTTCTAGGAAGTAGAGCTATGATTTTGGGACCCAACACAATCCCTAGCGAAGTGGCCATAGTCATGGCATTTTTATTACATTTTAAGGGCAGTTGGTCATAGTCAAGCGCCTATATATGTGTGTGGTCATCATCTAGGTTAACGCAATGGCTTCAAAGAGACCTTTCTCCAAACCTACATGCATGTAAATTCGAGTACAAGCAAAATTATCATTTGATTCAACCTTATTAATGAAATGGCCCAAAGTGTTGCTGGTGGTAGCCATAGGTTTGTTATCCCAAAAATAAGAGGGAAACGATGAACTTTCATCTAGATAGAGATTGCATTGAGTATATTTTTAGTTGGTTGAAAGTGGAACCCATGCACTAGTGATTCAAACACAAGCCTACTACCACCATAAAATAGGGACCCCTTGGAAAAATTACAGCTTCGTCGTCTTTTAGCTCAAATAATAAGATATAGAATCCTCATTCACAAAACTAAATGCTTTTTCTACCCTTTAATAAAAGCTTTTGGTGTAGATAAGTTCAATCATCTATGGTTTGAGTTTGTATCGATGACCTATAAACTTTTCAACCAAAAATTGAGAAAGAAAAAAAGAATTGTTTCTTTGGAGGATCATGATTAAAAATTTAAATAGCGTGTTTAATTTTTTTAAAACAAAATTGAAAGGATTTAACTATGATAAGAATCAAAATAAAAAATAAATTTACATTTTAAAAATTCTTAAGGCAGCCCAAACAAATCCTCAGATGTAGCCACCCTTGGATTTGTAGAAGTAGTAGCCATTGCTGGCCATTTGTTTCCAAACAAAAACCCTAAAGCATTGGATCATCATTCTTTGTATTGAGTACTATGTTTGCTAACATATTTGAGAATCAGAAGGATTTGGAAAATTTCTTCGTTAATCTTTTTCGTATGGCTTGGTTCTGGTTCATGGGTTTGCAAAACTTTGTTTGGTTGGGCTTGTTTTGGGTTCATCCGTACAAAAAACATGTCAAAATCATAAATACATATATGTGCAGCCTAAATGTAGGAACTAAGTTTGGAATATAACATGGCATCATGTAATAAACAAAAGCACCATAAACTCTAATGCCATTTAAAACATAAATTGTAAATATTATAAAATATTTATTGGTCAAAACTCAAGCTTAATATTAAAATAATAATATTGTTAGCCCCTGTATATTATGTCGCCTTTTTCTTCTGAGGATGTTGTCAGTTCATGAAATCCATGTTCATAAATAACAAGGTGTTTGTTGAAATGCAAGTCATGTCTAATAAGGTTTAACACAATCTCTTGTCATTGATTAATCCCAAAGTTGAGTCTCATAATTAAGTCTATGTCATTGTAACGAGTCTTGGTATGTACTTAAGCAACTCAGCATCCAAAGATAAATGAACCACCTTGTACATGGGAACCGCAATGAACTGCCTCGAACCACTTTGAACCAAGTTCCTACAGGTTCAAGTGGGTTTAGAGGGGTTCAAAGGAACTCAATAGTATGGTAACAACTGGCCCACCAAGTAGTCTTATCACTTGCACACAGGCATAGAGATTTAAGATCCCAAGTGTGCAAAGGAGAATCTGAACTCCCATGAACCACTTTGAACCAAGGTTCCTAAAGGTTCAAGGATTTTCAAAAGAGTTCTCAGTGATTCATGATATGATGTAAAGGTGAAGTAATATGTCTTATCAAGTTTTGATTTCCTCAAGATGTGTTCCGTACTTCATGGAAGGATTAAAAATGGGTGAGCTGGCAGTATTACAGTAATCATGATTTGCCAAGGTGGTGGAAGTGATATGACGATTATTAATTGGCTTGCCATAAAAAACATCAAATCGGAGTCTCTCGGCATAAGTGGGAGATACAGTTGAACTTCAGACCCAGGCTCGGGTATGGGAAACTGATGAATCAAAGTGGGCAGCTGTGCCCATACAGATTCAGGAGATAGAGAAGTATGGAGTTCCCAAGTTTTTGTCAGAAAAACCTCTGAAATTAGTTGATGAATGCTTACTCTTTGCCTTGAAAAAGAATATAGACTGGAAAAATGTTGTATTCAAGGCAGCAATATCAGAAGCCGATGAAATAGAGAAGGAATTGCAGGAGCTGAGTAATACCATAGCAAATGATGTAAGGCACATCAATGCTACTTACATTTGGCATGACGACAAGGTTGAACATGACATGGATGTAGTCGTGAAAGCATTCAAAAGAACATTGGGATCGGTCAAAACAGAAGGTAACCCAACTCCAACAGATTTCACCAAGGTGGCAAGAACAGAGTCTATGCTCTATCTGTGTGTGGATCAACTTCCAAAACATGCTGACAGAGTGGCAAAGCTGAAGTGGGAGAAAGAATCTTGGAAGACGCGGCTTCTCCACATGAAGAATCCCAACGCCCTAGTGGTTCAAGAGTTCGTGAACGCTTACAAGGATGGAAAGAATACACGTGGTGTCATCCCGGAATTTGGGCAAAGCATTGGACAAGAATCGGCTCTTTCAGCCTGACAGTTAATTAGTTTCATTAAAAGTTTGCAAGTACTAGGGGACATGTGTCCTAAAACCGTTTTTTAGTTTTTATAACTGTTTTAAACTCCTACCAGGAGGTCAGTTTTGAACCCCACCTGGTTATCCTTTGAAAAAAACAAAAAAAAAACTATATATTGGATTTGCTAGAACCATAGAGGGTTCGGAAAAGCTTTGGTTAAGAACTCCTTTTTGATATACGTTTTAAGTATGATATGTTATCTGATAGCTTTGGAACTCAAAAGGTGCTGTCTTTGAACAAAAACGTTTATTGGGAATTAATGGAAGTAATTTGAATCAGTGTGTTTAAATTCATGAAGTACTTATTCTTGTGTGAATGATTTATTTTTTTCTATAAATTATCTTTATTTGATTTTGAAGCGAACAAATGCATGTCAAATTATGAACTGTGGTGATTATTTTAGGAATCTGAAAATTGTGGAGAACAAAAAACTTTGATTTTCTATATGAGATAAATTTAAATATGGATTAAACACCCTTCATCCAAGAATGAGTTAGGGTGGCCTTAAGTACTTTCTGGTAAATTTTTTTTTTAGATTAAAAATAATTCATTGAATATTTCAAAGGGAGTTGCACCTTAAAAATTCAAAGGGAAGCAATCAGTGCATGCTTACCCAACTGTTGTCTACATAAATGTTTCTTTGCGGGCTGGAGTCATAAGTAGAAAATTATATCTGTTTTTACGAGAAACAAATCTGTTTGCGAATAGATTTTTGGCGACTCGACTTGGGAATTGGACAATCGAAATATTGAGATCAGTATTGCATGGTGAAAATAATGGTCTTGCCACATGAAAACCCGTTTCCAGTCCTGCAACCTAATCTAGGTTTCCAAGACACCCAAGAAGATCTTATCTCTGACCTAAACACATTGGCTTGGAAGTGCAGACAGAGTGTTCAGTAGTACCACCAAGTTAATCGTGTCTTGGAAGTGCAGACAGAGTGCTCAGTAGTACCACCAAGTTAATCGTGTCTTGGAAGAAGAGGAATTTAGTGAGATCCTGAGAAGAGCTCCTATTGGACAAAACATGGTAGTTGTGGAAAGAATTGTTGTTATCCCTAGGAGGAGCAAACAAAACCTGGGACACATTCAAGATCAATTGAACAGGGGTCGATAAACTAGCTGATAAAAGATACACCAGGGGAGACAGATATAGAGGTTTGGTCGACGAAGCTCTTAAGAAACTCCACTTTGCACCTGGATTTCCCACTAGAAGGTCAAAAACCAAATCTCCACCACCTGCTAAGGATACTGCCTCACCATCCTACCAAGCTCTAGTGTTATCAGAAACCCCACTACCAGTAGCTATCAATCTTGTTCCACTTAGCATAAATTTACCTCCTCTGATTAATCTAATGGCCCAAGCTCAACCTTGGGGTGCTACAATAGGACCTTTGAACTTGGCAGCCCATAATGCCTTACCAAAGGGAACCAGGGACGTCTTGCCCAAGTTCACTGGTGATGGGAAGGTTTTTTGTGGAAGAACACTTGACCACCTTTAATGTGGCAACTGGTATCCTAGCAGTGCAAGATGAGGACATAGCTGTCCAGCTTTTCGTACAAACCTTATCAGAAAGTGCAATAGATTGGTTTGGCCATCTTCCAACAGGATCTATAACAAGCTGTGATACAATGAGAACAACTTTTGAAAATAGACTCAAAAGCGTTGATGATGAACACACTCTCTTGGTACAGTTGACCCGGTTGAAGAAAGAAATCCACGAACCCATGAGGGAGTTTGTGGCCAGATTTAATAAGATCGTTCATAAGATTCCAACGACATCAAGGCCCAGGGCTGAAAATCAAAAGGGATTCTTTCTAAATGCTATGCCTCCTGATATCATTTTCCATTTGAGGAGAGCTAGGCCAACTGATTTAAACGCCGCTTAGACACAGGCAATAGAATTGGAAGATGATCTTATAATGACGGAAAAATGGAGAAAGGAGGTCCAAATCTCCCATGCACAGGCATCGACCTCTTTAGATCCTATGGTGCAAAGGTTGATGAATGATATAATAGCCCTCAAAAGACAAATGCTGAAAGCTGGGAGTTCCTACCAACAACCCTATCAAGACATTGGAAGAAGGCAATATAATCAACCTAATCAAGGAAAGACACTTCAACTCCCCTCCACGCAACCAAAATTACTGCTTGAAGCATCTCCGGGGAAGGGGACTATCTGTACTTTTCATCTTACTACAGATTATGATGGTGAGACTTGTCCTGATATGATGAGACATATTCAAATGTGGGCGACAAAAGATACACTTCGAGAGATGACGGAAGAAGAAAGGGATATGGAGAGACCTGGCGACTTTGGAACATATTACTTTGAGTATGAGTTTGACTTAGAAAGATGTGGTGAAATTTTGGTCACTCTTGAAAACCCATCCTGTACAGTTCTCACTAGAAACCAAAATAGCCCCAAGTTTTCACCTAGTGCGACCTTGTCTGGTACCCCTACGAAAGGTAAAGATCCTGTGGTAAGAACTCTTGTGATTAATTCAAAAACACCAGAAGTTAAAATTTTGCAAAAAAAAAGCTCATCTTCTTCCTTTGATATTATAGAATTTTGTAAATCTTCAACTATTTAAATCTCACCCGCAGAATATCTAAGGCTTAACCCTAAGGAACTAGATAAACTGAGAAAATATGTTAAAGATGGTCAAACTCAGGAATCGCCAAGCAAACATCATCTAGTAGGAAATGAATCCGCATCCCCTAACCTGCCCATCTTTGCTTTTGATTCATCTCATGGTGAAATTGAATCTACTACTGACGCCTTAGTCGAAGAATCCAAACAAGCTGAAAAGAAACCGAATCCTTTTTATGTCTCTCTACTTCTCAACGGCCATAAATTAAGCAATTGTATAATTGATTCTGGAGCCTCAGACAATATCATGCCATTCTCTGTTGCAAAAGCTTTAGGTTTAACCTTAACTAGGACCTTTGGAAGATGCTACTCAATGGATGGAAAACAAGTTCCCTTGATAGGTCAGGTGAAAGATACTCAGGCGGTTCTGCCAGCCTATCCAGATAAGAGGCTTAAGATGACGATCTTGGTGGCAGACATACCAGCCAGTTACAAAATGCTTCTCTGCAGGACTTTCTGTAAAGAGTCGGGAGGTGAAATAAAAATGGATTGGTCAGAGGCGGTGATCCCTGTTGGTAAGAAGAAGGTTAAGCTAGCCTTCAGATAATCCTAAAGCTCAAATTTTGTATGAAGAGTGTCAATTCGGGAATTACCTTATTCTACATGATGAGGAACAAAAAGAACTTGTTGAATCATCAAGGAGGGGACATGGTTTGTGGGTCATGGAATTTGACGGAAGTTGCTCAAACTCTGGGTCTAGAGCGGGAGTCATCTTAACGTCACCACAAGGTGAACATTCTCCTTATTCCTATAAGCTTGATTTCAAGAATACCAACAATACTGCTGAGTACAAAGCCTTACTTCTGGGATTGCAAGAAGCCAAAATGAGAGGCATTAAAACACTTGTTGCAAACGGGGATGTTGAGTTAATTGTGAAGCAAGTCAGAGTCTTGTTTGCAGTAAAGAACGAACGACTGAAGCATTATCGCAACAAAGTGTGGGATTAGTTAGAAGACTTTGATGCATTCTCAATAGAAGCTATCCCAAGAAGTTTGAATTCTAGAGCTGATTCTCTGGCTCTCTGCCTCTTTGTTGTTGCTCCATCCAGATTTCAAGAAAGATACCTATTGGGTAGAAATTATTTGCAGGCCAAGTGTGCCCGACAATGTTGAGCATTGGCATCTGTTTGAAGGAGATTCCCAGATTAAGAACTTTATGGCCAACTCCCAGGCATTTGCAACCTCGTATTTTGAAGGATCAGAAAACGCCTGCAAAGAATTATGTCCAGATCCAGGAATCGGAGATGACAGTGGCATAATTCAGTTAATGGGTAACAAAATCCCGAAAGGATTAGTTACACTAGAACAATTGTTCTCTCAGGAAGATGAAAGTCTTAGAAGAAAAGAGATACCCAGAAGAAGCAAAAAGGAGGTGATAAGATAAATATTGGTGATGAGGTTGATCCCAAGTGGATTTCCATTGGTAGAAGTTGTTCTCCTGAGAAGCGCAAGCTCACTGAGTTACTCAAAGAGTATAAAGATGTTTTCGTTTGGAATTATGATGATCTCAAGGATTTCAAGAGTGGTCAATTCTAGCACCATATCCCATTAAAGCCAGGTGCTACTCCTTTTAGACAAAAGTTAAGAAACTATAATCCCAAGGTGTCAGAAGCTGTTTTTTAAAGAAGTTGAGAAAATGCTGGCAACCAGAATCATCCATCCTATTCACCATTCTATGTGGATAGCGAATATCGTGCCCGTTCGGAAGAAGAATGGAGAGATTAGAATTTGTGTGGATTTTCACAATTTAAATCAAGCTAGTCTAAAGGATAACTATGCTCTCCCTGTTATGGATCATGTGCTCCAAACTGTAGCAAGGTCAGAAATGATGTCAATGCTTGACGACTTTTCCGGTTACAACTAGATAAGCATTGCTAAATTGGATCAGCACAAAAAAACGTTTATCACACCGTGGGGGACCTTCGCTTATAATAGAATGCCTTTTGGTTTGATTAATGTTGGGGCGACCTTTCAATGGGTGATGAACTCATCCTTTGGAGACCTGAGAAATAGAATTATTATGATATATTTGGATGATTTAACAGTTTTTTCAAAGAGGAGAAAGAATCATTTGAAGGATCTGAAAATTGTGTTGTAGAGGTGCAGGGATCATGGCATATCCTTAAATCCCAAGAAATCAATCTTTTGTGTGACAGAGGGCAAGTTGCTTGGTCGTATAGTTTCTAAAGATGGCATAAAAATAAACCCTGAGCGTGTGAAAGCAATACAACAGTTGAGCTTACCCTCAAGCTGAAGTAGAGTGAAATCATTCTTTGGTCAAATTAATTTCTTAAGAAGCTTTGTATCTGATTTCGC
Source organism: Thuja plicata (assembly GCA_018584345.1). NCBI lineage: Eukaryota > Viridiplantae > Streptophyta > Pinopsida > Cupressales > Cupressaceae > Thuja > Thuja plicata. The sequence continues at coordinate 1,052,710 of MU223296.1, read as the reverse complement.
CGAAATTACCAAGCATATCATGGATATGATGAGTGAAAAACAAACGTTCAAATGGAGTGAAGAAGGGAAGAAAGCTTTTGATGATATAAAAAATGCTATAGCCAATGATCCTGATTTCAAAAGAGATTTCACAATTTATTGCTATGCCTCCGAACATACTCTGTTGGGTATCCTGGTTCAAAAGAATGAAGAAGGGTCTGAGGCTCCCATTGCGTTCATGAGCGTTCCGCTCAAGAAGCATGAATTGAAATATTCATTGATTGAGAAACAGGTCTTTGCGGTTGTTAAAGCGGTAAAACATTTTAGATATTATATTTTGCATTCTCATTCAGTGGTGTATGTATCTGACTCAGCAGTAAAGAGTATATTGACACAACAAGAGGTTGGAATGAATAAATGGGCGACTTGGGTAGCGAAGATTCAGGAGTACGATCTGACAATCAAGCCCACTAAGTTGGTGAGAGGCCAAGGCTTATGTAAAAGGATAGCTGAAGATGACATTAGTGAAGGCAAAGAGGAGAAAGAATTACCACAGTACTACTGGTCAGCCTCCAGGACTCATGGTTTTCTGACATAGGTCATTATTTAACATATGGTGATTGGCTTGAACATTTCACGCCAAAGGAAAGGAGAAATTTAAGACTTAAGGCATCAAAACATGTAATATCTCAAGATGTCCTATACAAAAGAGGTCTGGACGACACATTTCTGAGATGTGTAGATAAGATCAACAATAGAAGCTCCTCAAAACTTTCCATGAAAAGCCATGCAGTGGGCATATCTCGTCATCAGTCACTACTTTTAAAATCCTCTGGGATTGCTTTTACTGGCCGTGCATGTTTAATGATGCATACTCATATGTTAAGAATTGTGAAAAATGTAAATTGTTTACTAGTATGCCTCAACTAGCAGCTCTCCCTCTAAGACCAGTGGTGATCGATGAACCTTTTAAGCAGTGGGGCCTTGATTTCATAGGACCTCTAAACCCTCTGTCAAGTGTTGGACATGTATACATATTGACTGCGACAGATTACTTTACTAAATGGGTGGAGGCTATACTCACAAAGAAGGCTAATTCCCAGGTGGTCTGTGATTTCCTTAAAAATTACATTCTGGTGCGATTTGGGGTTCCATAGAAGATAGTCACGGACAATGCCACGTATTTCTCATTCAAAGAAATGATGATGTTTTGTTATGAGCACAATATTACTCCGGCGCATTCTTTTGATTACTTTCCACAAGGCAACGAACAAGTAGAATTGAGCAATAAGAACTTGATTGCCATTATGAGGAAGTTGGTAGATGATAATGCCAAAGATTGGCATAAGAGGTTATATGAAGCCCTGTGGGCAGATTGAATTATCCCTAAGAAGGCAATTAGCATGGCCCCCTTTGAGCTAGTTTATGGTATTGGCACTCAAGTCTCTCTCCCTCTTGAACTAGTTGCATCTAAACTGCAATCTGTGATTGAAAGTCAATCTTTCAGGGACTCCATTGAAAAGGGTGATGTATTTGACTAAGCTGGAAGAAGAGAGAGATAAGTTGGTGGATAGGATTACAGAACACCAGGTGAGGGTCAAAAAGATTTTTGATAAAAAGGCAAGGCCTCGTAAATTCATGGAGCGTGACGAAGTGCTACTGTGGGACAAAAGAAAAGAACCAAAGGGAGCACATGGCAAATTTGAATCGCTGTGGAGGGGACCTTTCAAAGTTCAGTAGGTATTAAGCCCTTACTCTTTCCGACTTGCTTATCCAGATGGTTTTGTCTTGCCCCTATCTTACAATGGGCAGGATTTAAAATTGTTCAAATTCTAAGTTGTTTTTGGTTCTGTGCTGTACATAATAGTTTTAGGTGTGAGTCAGTTCAATTTTGGGTTTGTTTGAGTTCTTTGTCTTTGTGTCTTCCTTAATGTTTAACTAGAGATTCCGAGTCCTCTGCATTTCTTAGAAATACAGTCCCCAGTAAGAGCCGATGTTAGCCCCTGTATATTATGTCACCTTTTTCTTCTGAGGATCTTGTCAGTTCATGAAATCCATGTTCATAAATAACAAGGTGTCTGTTGAAATGCAAGTCATGTCTAATAAGGTTTCATTGATTAACCCCAAAGTTGAGTCTCATATAGTCCTTTCGGTTGATTAAGTCTATGTCTTCGTAACGAGTCTTGGTATGTACTTAAGCAACCCGACATCCAAAGATAAATGAACCACCTTGTACCTGGGAACCGCAATGAACTGCCTCGAACCACTTTGAACCAAGTCCCTGCAGGTTCGAGTGGGTTCAAAGGAACTCAGCAGTATGGTAACGGCTAGCCCACGAATTAGTCTTATCACTTGCACACAAGCATAGAGATTTAAGATCCGTATGCAAAGGAGAATTTGAACTCCCATGAACCACTTCGAACCAAGGTTCCTAAAGGTACAAGGATTTTCAAAAGAGTTCTAAGTGATTCATGATATGATGTAAAGGTGAAGTAATATGTCTCATCAAGTTTTGATTTCCTTGAGATGTGTTTTGTATTTCATGGAAGGATTAAAAATGGGTGAGTTGGCGGTATTATAGTAATCATGATTTGCCAAGGTGGTGGAAGTGATGTGATGATTATTAATTGGCATGTCATAAAAAACATCAAATTGGAGTCTTTCGGCATGAGCGGGAGATACAGTTGAACTTCAGACCCAGGCTCGGGTATGAGAAACTGATGAATCGAAGTGGGCAGCTGTGTCCATACAGATTTGGGAGATAGAGAAGTATGGAGTCCCCAAGTTTCTGTCAGGAAAATCTCTGAAATTAGTTGATGAATGCTTACTCTTTGCCTTGAAAAAAAAAATAGACTGGAAAAATGCTGTATTCAAGGCAACAATATCAGAAGCCGAAGAAATAGAGAAGGAATTGCAGGAGCTGAGTAAAACCATAGCAAATGATGTAAGGTACATCAATGCTACTTACGTTTGGCATGTTGAAAAGGTTGAACACGACATGGATGTAGTCATGAAAGCATTCAAAAGAACATTGGGATCGGTCAAACCAGAAGGTAACCCAACTCCAGCAGATTTCACCAAGGTGGCAAGAACAGAGTCTATGCTCTATCTTTGTGTGGATCAACTTCCAAAACATGCTGACAGAGTGACAAAGCTAAAGTGGGAGAAAGAAGCTTGGAAGATGCGGCTTCTCCACATGAAGAATCCCAATGTCCCAGTGGTTCAGGAGTTAGTGAACGCTTACAAGGATTGGAAGAATACACGTGGCGTCATCCCGGAATTCGGGCAAAGCATTGGACAAGAATCAACTCTTTCAGCCTGACAATTAATTAGTTTCTTTAAAAAGTTTGCAAGTATTGGGGGACATGTGTCCTAAAACTGTTTTCAGTTTTTATAATTGTTTTAAACTCCTACCAGGAGGTCGGTTTTGAACACACTAGGTTATCCTTTGAAACAAACAAAAAAAACTATATATTGGATCTGCTAGAACCATAGAGGGTTCGGGAAAACTTTGGTTAAGAACTCATTTTTGATATATGTTTTAAGTATGATACATTATTTGATAGCTTTGGAACTCAAAAGGTGTTGTCTTTGAACAAAAACGTTTATTGGGAATTTATGGAAGCAATTTGAATCAGTGTGTTTAAATTCATGAAGCACTTATTCCTGTGTGAATGATTTATTTTGTGCCATAAATTATCTTTATTTGATTTTGAAACGAACAGATGCATGTCAAATTATGAACTGTGGCGATTGTTTTAGGAATTTGAAAATTGTGGAGAACAAAAAACTTTGATTTTCTGTATGAGATAAATTTAAATCTGGATTAGACACCCTTCATCCACGAATGAGTTAGGGTGGCCTTAAGTACTTTCTGGTAAAAAGTATATATATTTGTTAGACTAGAAATAATTTATTGAATATTTCAAAGGGAGTTGTACCTTCTTAAAAATTCAGAGGGAAGCAATCAGTGCATGCTTACTCGACTGATGTCTACAAAAATGTTTCTTTGCGGGCTGGAGTCATAAGTAGAAAATTATATATGTTTTTGTGAGAAACAAATCTTTTTGCCAACAAATATCAAGTTCAACAATCAATTGTTGGCATCATATGGATTCTCTAAATTATCAATATCATTGTCAACATCATTATTGACACTAGATAATGTAGGAATATTTGAAGAACGACAAGTGGTGCCATTACAACTCACACTAAAAATGTGCTTGCATTTGGACTCCTGAAGTGCAACATGTTGGAAAGTGGAAGTATCCAAGTTAGTTTACTCTGGCTTCACATCCCATAACTTGTGGAGGTCTAGAGGTAGTGCTCATAGAAAGGTTAAGGGGGTAGTGGTCCACATGGGGATCGAGGGTAGCACTCCCAATGAGATTGAGGGGTGGTGTCCTCATTGTGTTTCTTGTCACACTATAGGGTGGGGACAAGGGGCAAAGGTCCCACTGCCAAGCCCAAATGAAGGCCCTTCAAAACCGCACCATTCTTTTCTAACTCCAATGATCAAACCCCCATGAATGACTGAACCAACTAACAGGGATGAAAAACTCCCCCTACACTTTTGGATTTGCAAGACCAAGGCGGGCAAACCTAAATTCAGTATAATACTACCCTCATTAAACACCCCTGAATTTGATAAACACATTATCTCATAAGAGGCTCAACATTAACAAGAAAATACCAAGTAAGAGCTAATTACTCATTAATTCTCAATTGTTATGGAGCATGAGATACAAATACCACAGATAAAACTGAAAAATAAAAAGATTTTTTATCAAAAGATGGTATAACCAGACAACTTGAACCAACAAGATAACAAATATAGCATATTAAGATCAGTGCCTTATCATTGGGCAATACTCTCAGTTTACAACCCCTTATATGAATGACATAAAACTGCTAATGATCCAAGACGTAGATTATTATTGCATTATAATAACATCTATTCATGTAATCCAAAATTAGACTTCGTATAATGATCCTTATGCCAACCTTATGAACTTATGAATTAATTTTCAGCATTTTAATTGATCTTTGATCAAAGCTTAGAATTAAAACATACACATAAAAAATATGCAGTGAATTGAGTATCAACTTTGAATTATTGAATTCACAACTCATAAAACCAACACAGAGGAGAGCACCAAATCTGGGTTATATTTCATTAACCTCAGAATCATTGTCTTCATACATTGATTTGCTCTCTAAAATAAGACTCAACATGACTAAAACTCCAATACTAAAATACAATTTGCTCTGTAAAGTGTTATACAAGACTCATTACATCTATTAAACTTGACTGAGTTTGAACCAACTCATAAGAATTCAAGATAAAATATCTCAGCCCTTCCTAAGTGAGCTTGGAAATCCTTTTATAGAACAAGGATTGCAACAAGCTACCGATCCCTTGGGGCAAAACAATTAACTGCTTAACAACAAAAAACCTGGGAAAAACACATCAAGTCTTCAAATTTTGCAGCATGAGAAATTGGGCATCATCAAAATGACAACTGACACTTTTGTCTAAAGATAAATCAGATACAACTTCTTTGGATCATGTAGGTTACCCACAACTTTTGAAGGCAAATTCAAGGTACCTATTGAGATAATTGTCCTCCTTGTAAACATGCTCAAGTGCCATGTCAGTAACCAACCACAAAAAGACAAAATTGATGGAATTTAACTGTTCAAATAGATTTGCCTTTATTCAATTCCATCTCCCATCTGGCAAATTTCCTATTTGCTGGCCATCCAAAAGTTTTAACAGTTTCTATCTGTCCAACTGCCTCATTCCAACGAGCATCAATTATAGCCCTCGCATCTACAATAAACTTAACAAGGTCCACCTCAGATCTGAAAAGATTGTCTAACACATCATTGAAACCGGGTGTATCGATATCATTTGTTAGATGTAACAATGTTTCAATGCTATTAACAATCAAATCAAAATCTTCCATCCATGTATGAACATCTTTCAATTTTCCCTCGCCATAAATGCTGGGAATATAGGCGTTGTATGGCTCAACAAATAATTGCAACTTTCCCTTAATTATCTAATCCTTGCCTTTGAGAAAGGCAACCAATGTGTTTACTATGTTAATCATAACTTTTTCTGCAATTGTATTAGGCAAGTCAGGCCTATAAATCAAAATAGCTGCCAGTTTCTCCATTGACAAATTTCTTCCTGACCATAGAGTGAAAACAGGGTTCAAGAAGGCCATTGCCTCTGCACACTTCCCTTCAACAACTTGCAAGGCTATATGGGAACCATGGACAACATCCAATTTGTTCTTCAAAATATCTATCCTATGATATAGAATTTCTAACAACACTTTGACTCCCAAAGTATTCTTTTCTTCCTCTAACTTTTCTATTCTACCAGTATAATCAATTATCTTTTCATTAGTTATAGCAGGAACAAAAACAACAACATTGGAAACAGATGGATCAAACTCACCAATAGTCTCAACTGAAGCATCCACCATTTCATGAGCAGAAAACACTGACACATTAGCTAACTTTTCAGTTAGCTCAACAATTTTCTCTTCAAGCTTACTATTTAGCATAAGCTTCCCTTCATATTCCTTTGAAATCCTGATCAGACTGGTATATGTCTCTGCAACTCTTCTTTCTAAATCTTCAGCTTTTGCTCGATTTTAAAATGACACGAGTTAAAAGATCAGCAATCTCTCTATTACTCACATTTTGAATGTTCCAGATAAGCTTGTCACCCTGCTAGTTATCTTGTATATCAATAATCTTAGGCTTTTGTGTAGCAGGTGCAAGTGACTAGGTAGCTAATGTCTTACTCTTTGGATCAAAACCAGAGCCTCTGATAAATTCACCAACTTCAACTTCAGATTTGAAAATTGGATCAGGCTGTCTTCTTATCTGATCAATAACAAAAGAGGATTGCATATCCCATCCAGGCATTAGAGGCATTCCACTTCTTTTCACAAGTTCCCTGGCCTGTGCCATAGTAAGTGCATGATTATTAGGATCATACTCTTGTAGTGCCAGCACTAACTTTTCTTTATTTTCATCAGTGTCATCCTCTGGTCCCAAGTTCAACTTTAACTCATTTTCCTTTAATTTAAACAAACAAATTTTGAACTCATCAGATTGGATGAAATCATCATCCTATAGAAACATATTGGAGAGAAATAACCTGTCATCCATCTGAGAAATCAATGCCAAATTTGATTCTCCAGTCTCTTCACCCTCAGGTGGCTTTTGTGCATCTCTCAATGTTTGCCTCAAATCATGGAAATAAGGCCCCTTCTCAGTGATTACTGCCTGGGCAGCATCCTTCATTATCTTGGGAGCATGTTCAACCTTTTATCTTTTAATTGCTGGCCTTTGTGAAGACTCAGCCTCATCACCTTCCTCCACAATCTTGATAAACTCCTTCCCTAGAGGCGCATTTCCCTGCGGTGATTCTACATCCTTAGGATTAACCTTGGCCTCAGCTCCAACAGGCACATTGGGCATCTTCTCCATAATCTCATCATACTTTTCAAGCAAAGTTTTCAATCTATCCCAATATCCAAGTTCATGGTAAAATCCAGGGAAGGAAGGATCAACTTCCTTGAATTCTCTTTCAACTCTCTGGATATCATTCCATCTTTTCCTCTTCTCAATCAACTCATCAGTGACAACTGTATTTCTTATGATATCCTCTTCAGGTAGAGGCTCATGAACTGGCAAAGTAACACCTGCCATTTCCTTCATAGTGATTCTCATGAATCCCTCAGGATCACATACTCTCAATTTGGCAATATACAATCTATAATGTCTTAAGAAATCATTCATAGAATCTAAAGCCCATTTACCTATTGTAAAATCACCTACCACTCACAATCTAGGTAACCTTTCTTCTTCTTGGGACCTAAATATTCCTTATCAACTAATGTCAACTGCCAAATGAATTCAATTATACCCACCTTGACAGGGACATTTTGACAAGATATGGGGTGGCTGAGGACACCCAAAAACTCTAATAATAGTAAAATTTTCAAATAAAAAGGCATCTCCCCAGTTATGCCTAATGGGCCCTTGACTGTTAGCATCCGAAGGTTTGATCATTCTTCTAAGTTCAAGAGGAATCCTATCCTCTTTTGCACCCAACATATTCCTAATGGGATTCACAATCCAGTTTTCAAAATGTAAGAAGAAGAATAAGTAGTACTTTCCCTTACCCCTTGCCCAGAGTTGTACTGGCATCTACATGCCCATGTCTTCCTTCATCAGTATCGACTCCTTATCCATATAGTCAGCATTGTAAAACAGGATGAGATGCATCAGAAGCGAGTAATGCTTGAAATCAATTTAAGAAGGATTGCTCTGAATAGCAACCAAATCATTGTGAATTCCTTTAACAACGAAGCCCACATAATCGTATTCTTTATTCACATGTGGGTGTTGAATGTCCATAGCTAACATCAACATATCCTCTGTCACTGTTTTCCTCCATCCACTCCCAAAGCCTCACACAAACCATACACTGTGTACTTGGGATAATTGTGGAAGGTATCCAGATCATATGGTTCATTAACATTATCTAGAATTGGCACTATTTTCCTCCCATCTTTTGGCATAAACTTAGGAATTGCATTCTTTTTCACTACACTTTTTTGCAAGCTATATTGTCTTTTTTCCTCATCTAAGTCTATATCAACACTCGTAGCTCCGGTGATACCAAACGCCTCCACAAAGCTAGCCCTGTCAATTCTAACCAATGCAGATTTATCCTTTTTTCTGATACACTTGGTGAGTGGACAGTAACCTTTTGCTAATGCTTTAACTAGGTCAACATACATAAAAACATCAGGGACTATCAATTTTGCCATATTTAGAACCGGAGGGCTACACACAAGGACTTCCTTCACTTTGTTATTGAAAAAGAATAGAAATAAAGAACCAATTGAACCAGGAGTATCTGGGTTCTTACATTGAAAACACGTATTCGTCCATGCCTGCTCATTTGCTGATAGTGCATTTGATGTCCCAGGCAGCAATTGCACCCATTCCTCAGAAAATGTCTTTCTTCTGTTTCCCTGCAGCTGCTGACCTGGTGGAAGTACTTGGTTCTGCCATCTTTGTGAAATAACAACTTCTATTACCAAGCAAAAAATCTTCAGTAGCACTCACACTTCTTTGAAACTAAATGCATTATCAAACCAGGGGCTCTTTCCTTGTCACACAACAAACAAAAACTCGAGATTTGATATGCAAATGATGGCTTTGGATGTAGCTTTAAAGCTTTTTCGCGTACAAACCATCTGTCCATCAACTTGACATTAATGTCATGCATGTAAAATAACTGAGATTAGCCATGGAAGAAAACGGTCAAATCATCAAGCTGGAGCTCATAACCCTTTAACGGTTTAGAATAATTTTGAAAAAATGCCAGCATGGCACCAAACTGTTCGACATGTCACAAGAACATTGGTCCAGACCCCACTTGTCACTTTTCAATTTAAGTCAACTGTCATCAAAATCGATATGGTAACTTAGTGTTGCTTCGCATCACCAAATTCTAACTTACATTATACCTTGCGAACTTGCGCCAAGCTGTAACAGTCATTTCGCATGTTCGCAACCTTTAAATGAAACTACATCATTAACCCACGAACTCGCGCTAACCGTTGATCATTTCACCTGAGACACGTGGCAGTATCTCGCATCATCGCATCAAACTGATATAACCTTTTAATACCTTTGCGATGCTGCGACAAGACTTCTCTTTTTCCAGATCAACATGGTACATGTGTCACAATCTCTCACCATCGCAGCAAACTTCAAGTCTTTACAAAAATATTTGCAATCTTGCGGTGCCTGCATAAAACGTTAGTTAGTTTCAAAACTTAGGACACGTGGCACCCTTGCGCTTGTGCGCACTTCAAAGACTTAACCCTAAAAGAAACTTGCGAACTCGCGATAGACACAAATGTAACCACTAAAAGACATTATCACATGATCGCAACCTTTATCATTTAACCATTACTTGGTATGCGATCATGTGAAGGCTATAACTTAACAGCCACACTAACCTCATCGCAAGGTCGCAACATAAACTATTAACCTTACTTCAAACCTGCGACCTTGCGCGCACGGCTTAACGTAACTGTCAGCGCAACATCGCAATTGTTTGATGTAACATGACAAAATGTCTGCGACCTTGCGATACAAAGAACTTAATTGCTAGCGCAAGATCACAACCCTTTAGACTTAACATTTCAAGATCTCGCGACCTTGCGCTTGACTACTTATAAGACATCGCTAGTTCGCATGAATAGAAATCTTCACCAAATAAGACTTGCGAACAAGCGATAAAGCATAATAAGAACTTTTGACTTCAGCTGACCACCACGACATAACGCGACCAATAAGAAAAAACCAGCTCGGACCTGATGCGTTTTTTACTTCCAACTCAACTGCAAACCTCACTTGCTCGACAAAATTTTTTTATGCAAGGAAAAACATTCTAGTACCAATCTTGAAGGAAAAATTCAAAAACTTAGCCAAATTTTTACAGTTCCAACACAATGCACACACCATTTTCATAATTTTTGAAGGCAAAATCAAAGGCTAAAAAGTTAACCCAAAGAAACAAAATAATTTTAAAAAAAAAAGGCAGAAAAATCGATGGGTTTGTGTCTAGGACAAACTTGGGTGAACATAGGCAAGATCCAGATCCGGATTTGGCTGGTCCTCTGGCAGATCTGATAACCTAGGAAAATTATAGGGACATTTATTTTAAAATCTCGCATGAAGTTAGCTGGAAAATTGAAAAAAATTATAAACATATGATAGGTTTAGAAGAAACCAGACCAAGCACCTGATCTATTATCGAATTTTATAGGTCTCATTGATGTTAGAGAAATATGACAATTTAATCTATAACAGTTAGGAAAATCACTTCATGAAAATTTGCTTTTTGCTTTTCTGAAGTCATTTTAATAATCTTTGAAGTATGGTAATCATTTTGGTTAGATGACTCTATCAAGGGCTATCTTTTCCACTGAAATTATCCAAACTTGCCTCTAAGCTTGTTAGATGGAGTATGCCACATCCATTGAGTTGGAGTTGGACTTAATACTGTATCAAAATTTTATTGTGTCTACTTGGGTTTTTAACCTTTACCACTTTTCTTGGTGCTTTTGTAATATTTTACACAATTTCAATGTTTTAATCATGTTTCCTGCATTTCAGTAATCTTAAAGGGAATTTTATGGTATTGTACTTAATTTGGACATTCCATGTCTTGTAAGGTTTTTATCCTGGATTTGAACACAGGGCTCCACTTTGGAGGTAAAAGTACTCTCACTGCTTTAACTAACCTTATTTGACCAGAAGTATGACAATCTTTTTTTTTTTTTCTATAAAACTAAAACAAGGGTAAAACTTTATTCAAAACAAAGAGAAGTACAAAGCAAGAAGGGCCAACCGCCCAGCAGAGAAGAGAGCACTACACAACCATATCTTTATCCACTAACTGATCCAACATGTGAGGCAATTCCAAAGATAATTGTCCCCTATTCATAATAATCCAGCCCTGCATTTGATCAGAAGCCCATTTGGCCAGACAATCTGCTACTGCATTCCACTTCCTAGGAATGTGAATAAAAGTAACAGATTCTAAAGAGCCACACAGAAATATGACAATCCAGATTCCAAAGAGCTACACAGATATATGATGAACTTATGATAGTTAAAGATAAAGGGTTTTCCACGGTCTGGAATAAGCTGCAGCAAGGTTTATTTTGGTTACGCAGATTGATCCAGAAAACTTTATAATATGACAAAATAAGTATTTCAGTTAAATCACATTGAATATATTATGCATATTAAGTTTTATTTGATGTAGAGAATGTTATAACCAAAATTGTGAATTTCAAACATAGGCAAAAATTTAGTTAGGCTCAATAATATTGCTTATTATGGGTTGCAGAACTTAAGAGTTTAAGAAATGTAAGAAATCAGAGGAAATAAAATATAAGTTAAATGAAATAAGTTCATGTTTAGGTGTTTTGAAAACAAAATCTTGAAGGGATTTGAAATAGATCTTGAAGGAATTTGGAGGAATTTGAAGTATCTGATTGAAAATGAGTAAGCTCAATCCTTGGTGTGTTTTGTTGTTTCATAAATCTTAAAAATGAATTTCATTTGTTGGCTTACTTCCATATGTGATTAAATGGTTGTTCTGTAAGAGCTGTTAAGAATCAACTTATACAGAAGTATAATATTTCTTGGTTTGATGTTGCCAGATGGCGACGTTGGCCGAGTATTTTGGACTTGGAGTTCAAAAACACAGGTAACAGACGTGTATCTCTGAAAATTCTTTATGTTTCTTCATTGTCTAGCATTTTGTCTATTTTGTATGGACATAAATTAAAATTGTTTTACAGATTTGTGAATAATGTTTCAGCATTTATCTCCTGCTGTTTATTGAATGTGTCCATACGTTATTCTTTTGAACTACAGAAGCCTTGACAATGTGCGCATGAATCTGGAAGTCCTCAAATATTGTTCAACAGTGTTGTTTTTGGTGAGTATTCTTAATCATCCCAATGATCTAAGTTTCCAGTTTTGGTTTGTATTATGGTTCAGGTTAGCAGATTTAGTTTATGGATCTGACAACTTTTTTAAAGGTTGAGTTTGTTTTGGATTTGTCTATACCAAAAAAGTGAAGTCGTGACTCATAAATATATATTTGTAATTTAAAAACAAGAATATTAGATAATTAATTTAATAATTAACATATTTTTTATAACATTGTTAATATAATAATAAACAATTTTTTATAAACCTTTATACTAAGTTGCTGGTATGGGTTCGTGTACGTGGGCATGGCAAGTATTTTTTTGCCCGGGGGTGTGCAAAAAACATATAAAAATCATAAATATATACATATATGTAGCCTAAAAAGTAGAAACAAAAATTAAATTTAGAATACCACATATTATGCATATGTTAAACAAAACTTAGAACTACCATAAATATTACACATAGTATAAGTCTAGTTTCATATCAATTTTTCAAAACTTGAATGTTATGATAGATATATTGAATTCATTGTTCATTGGTTCAACTGGTATAATAATACAATTAGTATTCAGCATCATATGGGTCATCATGAAGATTAAGATCAACATCATTATTGATAGTAAATGATGTAGGTAGATTAGTGGAACCACATGCAACCCCACTATCACTTGCACTAGAAGCACATTGGCTATCCGACTCCACACAAAGTAAAGATTGTGTGGCAACTGAAAAAGCCAAATCAGTTTGCTCTGGATCTACATCCCAAAACTTTGTGCCCCCTTCCTTGTACTGATTTTGTTTATGAGTAAGAAGGTGCAAGTTGGAATGCACATAAACTAGCTCTTTTGCCTTGCTGCCAATTGGTTGTGTCATGGAGTGGATAAAGGAGTATGTACTCCAATTTCGGTCTGCTGAAGAGGAACTAGTAACCTATTCAAAATTAGACAGAGTTTGAGGGTTACAATTATAAAATTAACTTTAAATCTTAAATTAACAAATTTTTTAATTTAAATTTTATTATTTTAAAGTATTAAACAATATAAATTTAGAGAGAGCATTAAAAATTTAGAAAATTACTTGTGATAAAATTTTGATCACAAGAGTTTGAAAGTGTGGGGATGTATGGCTGTGTGTGTGTATTTGGGTACCTGTCAGAATCAACACAAACACTCAATAGGTCATTGCATTAGTATAAATGGTTAGATAAAACATTCAAAAACCACTAATATCGGCCTATTGCCTTCTAACTAGAAAGAGTGTAATAAATAACATATTTAGCCCTCAGAATATGCTATAAATCAGTGACCAATACTATTCTAGCATGAAGGATTTTAATTGAAAACAAGCTAAATGATGAAATAAGCATGCATTTAAGCTATAAAAGATGA
>MU223296.1:1008614-1030440 GCA_018584345.1 Thuja plicata | reverse complement strand
CTCTCAAAACATGCTCCTATTTATAGAAGAAATGGGAGAGAGAGGGGGTACATGGGTTAATTGCAAGTGGGTATTTGATTTAGGGATTTATTTAATTCCTTTATAATTAAATACTATAGCCATGTTTGATTTTGATTTGATTTGATTGGTTGAAATTGATTTGAATTGTATGGCTATAATAGTTAATATAAATCAGTGATAAAAATCACCTAGGACATTAAATTGATTAAAAGAAATATGCCAAGCAGTAACAGGGTCGTTTGGACATAAATCGAGGGTATGATCACACTTAGGGCAAATAGGGTCCATAGTTGCGACAGACCAAATTCAGGTGGTTACAATGGCCATTGAGGTACCACCAAGCACAAACATCTTTCTTATACTTGTTAGGGAGAGCAAAAGCGCTTTGACAACTTGAGGCTTACAAAATCAGCAAACTCACTTGTATCTAAACCCTCAATTTCACCATCTGGGAAGAGTTTACCAAGTGCTTTTCTACACCCTTCATTGACTTCTCCATCTTTGTATGGTGGTACCCTTGTTGGCTCAGGAAGAATTTTATCACTATAAAATTTAGGAGTCAATGTCAATGCAAGAAGATGTAGTGGGATGGTCATTTTGTTCCATCACTCAACACAATTGACTGAACCTCTTTGAAGAAAGTTTCTTCAAGATCTTGCTCTTATTTATTGATGACGTGTCTCATTTTCTCAATAATCGTGTCAATGCCATCATATACCATTCCCAAACACGAGTGATCCATGTCAGTAAAATGGATCATGCTCATGATGGGCTCAGTAATACTAAGAACATATTCCACTTATTTCCACCAAGTGTCATCTAGGATCATCTGCGTTACATTTGTTGCCCTTTTCAGTATTGGATTGCCTCCATAGAGACCAACTTTGACTAATAACTATGCTAGCAAGTGGCTCTCGCATTGTCACAAGTCACCTTAAGACGATTGTGTTGGATGCAAATCAAGTCTCAACAAACTTTTCGAAGATTTAAAATAAAAATTAAAATACAAAGAAGACAATCAAATTTAAAAAATAAATTACTAATTACTAAAGCAAAATGTAGAATCTAAAAATTGAAGTGTTTCAATTACCTTCAGCAACTCCGACTGTGAAAATTATCTAAAAATGACCTGTGACATGTTATGGTTTGTGATGAACATCTGGAACTCTTCAGCCTCAACATAGATTTGTTTGATCCAATTTATTTTCCTACCCAACTTCTATATCATGAGGTTGAGAGAGTGGACAGCACAAGGTGTCCAATATATGTGTTCAAACCGTGTTTCAATCAACATACTTGTAGCTCTACAATTCTTTTCATTGTTTGTTATTACTTGGACAACATTTCAAGGACCCACTTTTGGAATGCATTGTATAAGGATGTTAGCAATAAATTGTGCATCCTTCATCTATCCCTCACAATCTACAAATTTTAGAAATATTGCCCCTTTAGGGACATTGCAATCACATTAATTAATGGCCGTTTTTTGCTATCCTTCCATCCATTGGAATTAATTGACACCCCTGTTTGTTTCCATGAATTTTTAATGGGAGCCAATGCATTGTCTGTGTTTAATCTCCTTTGCTAGTAAGGTGCTACACACCTTCTCATAATG
This sequence comes from Thuja plicata, assembly GCA_018584345.1. Classification (NCBI taxonomy): domain Eukaryota; kingdom Viridiplantae; phylum Streptophyta; class Pinopsida; order Cupressales; family Cupressaceae; genus Thuja; species Thuja plicata. Next base: position 1,028,804 of record MU223296.1, on the reverse strand, counting down.
TGGCCCTGTGTACCCTTGCGGAGCCTCATTTACTTTCCTCAACATATCTTGCCTAATTGGTGATCGTACAACATTAAATGACAAACCGTTCGCATATAGACATCTTGCAACAGATTGATCTACAATCTCTCTAGCATCGTTCTTAAATGTTCTCTCTAATGGCCCCTTGCTTCTCTTCGCAATAACAGGTTCTTCTTCAATTGTGGCCAAGAATGGGTGGCTCTCTACTACGACATGAGGCAAATTACTATGAGATGGAGAAGTCAGGGGCCTTGATCTACTTCCTTTTCCTCTCAACAAAGGATGGTTTATGGCATGTCCAATTTTTGCATTTGCTTCCTCTTGCTTTCTAATATTTCGTGCTATTTGATAAGGTGGTAATTCTTTCTCACCCGCTTGAGGACATGCTTTGATTCTTTGTTGGGCAATGGTACAAAAATGGGCTTTCACACAGCTGTAGGAGCTAGTTTTCTTCACCTTGCAAAAATCACATATTCAAACAAATGACCCACCTCCTTTTACTTGGTCTATTATTGTTATGTTTTTCCATAAAAGTGATTTTGGTTTGGTTTTGAAGGTGGGTTGAGCAATAGAACTAGCAATGGCTGCCATCATGCTATCTACAACAGGTAAAAAATAGTTAGTAATATTAAACATTAAATTATAAATGTTAAACTTTAATATTTAAATTTATATGCCATTTAAAATTTTGAATATTTGAGAACTGCAATATATTAATAAATATAATTTTATCAATTCTGAAGATATTTCATTATAATATTTAACTTAAAATCCAGAGTAATTTAGAAGGTAGAATTTATCTCAATTTACTGCAGTAACACTCCTTTGGACTGCTGTGTTAAAGATCAATAAGTAACATCAATCCTTGAGGGTTTGGATATGGAAGTATTATGAACAATCTGATCTGTTTATGATAGGTTCGCTGCTCAATGAATATGTTCTGCAGAAAGTGTGAATTCTTATAAATAAGATGTTTTCTGAGCAATGATATCTCCTTTGTATTTGGATGATATAACTGCCTGTTCTCCTGCCTTTCTGATGATGTATCAATAGGATGATTATATTAACATAGCTCCCCTTATGCATAGAAGAGTAATAATTGATATAACGTATGATATCTGCCAATATTAAAGACTGATATGACCTCTAAAGGTATATATATCTGTTAAAGATTAACTGAATCATTGTATTCTTTCTAATTATCACAAGTGCTATGATTCTTATTAATATTAATATGGCCAAGTTTCTGATCTGCAGTGTAATTGCACACAGTTAAGAGGTTGTGCGTCTTGCTTATTATATAAAAGAATAGAGATCCTGATTCTTGCAATGATCTGACCACTTTCTGTGAATTATGTCCTTGTAACCATGCGTTTGAGTAGTTATTGATCTGATTGTATATGATTGAATAGAAGTTCTTATATGTGATTACCCTTCCTGAATTTATTCCTTATAATCATGCGGTTCCTTGATTCTGTTTCTGATTAAAAAAATTCTTTACTCACGTGTCCATAGCTGTGCAAACGGTGATAATAAACCACCAGTTACCTGGCAGATCGTAGGCTCTATGAATGCTCTCCATCTGAGTTATAATATTAAAATTTTCAAGTCTTCCATGTTCCTTGAGAAGTCCTCATGTCTTCCCTCTAGTATCCATCAAATGCGTTTGATAATAAGAGTTTGTCTCTTCAATGGAACGGTTTTCTTCAACAGCCATGTCCTTTGCATTGTATGGACCGTTCCACTAAATAACATTAATTTATTTAACTTAGCATTCTTTTCTTTTAATTGCATCTTCTAATGACTTAAGTGATCACTTAGTTAATTTAATGGGATCATCAAGCTATCGTTCTGTGCATCTCTGACAATTGGTAGGGTTAAGTAATGCCCCTCTGCTTAGTTGATGTCCTCTTGGGGAGTAATCTATTAATCGCTGCCATTTCCCCTGTGGACTATCATCACTGTTCAACACTCCATGTTTAATCTCGGTCTTACCTTGTATCCATTGATAATACTATTGTATTTGATCGTTTATATCTATCTTCTGTCTTAATGATTGTTGGCTATTCATATACTGTTTCCAAGTTTATTGAGTCGATCTTCATCTGGTTGGTCCACTGAAGTATCCCGTAATTGACAAAGTCATCTTCCTTGCTCGTACCGTTTCCCACTCATGAGATTCTATGTGGATGGACGAATGTCTTTTATGTCTATTCTTATGATTATTTTTTTGGAAATACTTAATTTTTCAGTGATTGACTATTACTCTAATCTTCTTATTGTCCATCAATAGTAATATCTTCAAGTAGGATCTCTATCGGATGTATGTGACTACTCCATAATTGTGTATCATCAAGTTATGCTTATCTTTATGAAATCATTAATTGCTGCTGTTAGAGTTTCAAGCGGGGGACACGACGATATAATTTTTTTTATAAAATTAAAATAAGGTTTAATTAAAAATCATTATAAATATAAATCATTAATTATAATTATAAATGTTAAATATTTAAATTTATATGCCATTTAAAATTTTGAAATTTAATTTTTTTTAATTTATATTGTTATACCATTTAAAACTATAGAAGCAATACTTTGCAAAAAAGTCTCGATTATACCTGATTAATCCTGAATCCTAGAGTTACCTGATTTTTTCCCTGAAAAAATCTTGATTCATGTAAAAAGCGTTGACCAATCTTTGACTAAATTTTCAATGACCTTTTTGCATTTAAAGCGCATTAAAATCCCTAAAAAATGGCAAAAAAATGTTGAAAATCATTGCACAAACCTATGGAACCCTACTAAAAACTCACGAAATTGACCAATCACTTAGAAATAGGGCTGATTCTAGGACATAAGCGAAGTCAATACAGAATTGATGTGGAAACAATTTGTTATTTTGTCTCTTTGGTTTTCTTTCCGACCTCTAGAAAACCCTAAACAGAGGATCGGGAGGAGCAATGATGGCCATTGACCGAATTTGAAAGGGCTTCAATCATCCTAAATTGTGGGGGGCATGTGAGATAGTGTCAAAGCAGCTAATGAATTTGCTCTAAATTGTGGTTTCAAACTTGAGCTCTCTGCACGCCTTGCCCCATGGATTCTGATGTTATCAAATATATAATTAATATTATGTACACTAATTTTAAAATTATAACTATTATGCACTATTTATTATAGACGGCCCTTTAACGGGGAAGTAGCAAACCCTGAGAGTTTGTAATTAATATTCTAAAGTAGTTTAAAAATTTAAATTATTGACTATTAATATATATTAATAGTTATATAATAAATTATAAATTAAAAATAATGTAAAGTTTATAATGTATATATTTATTTTTAGTATATATATATGATTTTTAAATTATAATTAATATATTCAATTTTATCATTAACATTGGTCTTTGCCTAAAATAGTAGTTGCCAAAACCAGTGGCTTGCTAAGCTTTTACTTGAACTAAACAAATGTCTTTTGTTGAATTCTACCCCATATAAAGCACTTGCCAATTGCCATTATGGAATATAAAGCACTGCAATTGTGGAATACGATTTGACAAGCTTTCTCAAATATTGAAAGTCTTGGATCACTTCAAAATGGCTTCCACTTTTAATAAATTCCACTTATGATAAATTCCTAACAGTAGCTAGGCCACTGTCTGATAAATTTTGACCTCAGTTACTTGATAGACTTAGCTTATATTTGATCTCAGACTTAGACAACTATTTGGTGACTGCCCTCTTTAAAAGTCCAAGAAATTTTGATCTTAGTTACTTCATAGACTTAGCTAATATTTGAACTCAGACTTAAACAGCTTTTTGGTGACTGCCTTCTTAAAAAGCTAACTGAATATTTGCCTATGTAATCAGCAATATGAATATAAATGGAAGAATTTATTTTCTACAATTCATTTAGATATCAGGTACTTCATAGACTTGGCTAATATTTGGTCTCACACTTGGGCAACTATTTAGTGACTACCCTCTTAAAAAGTTAACTGAATATTTGCCTATGCAATCAAAATTATGAATATAAACAACAAAATCTATTTTCTACAATTCATGAGTAAAATTCTATTTTATTTGCTCTCTATATCTCTATTCTATGAAAATGCCCTTAAGTTTAAAAAAAATTGTTTTTGTCTCTTTTTCTACAATTTCCTGATTTTTTCAAAAAGTCTTATACTTTTGGTTTGCTGATTGATTCCCTAAACGAGTTCTGCTCATATGTTTAAAACTACATAATATTAAACTTCCATATTTATTTGAAGTTATGTAATATTAAACTTTTATATAATAAGGTTTCATGGAAATCATTATAAATATAAAACATTAGACAAGCTATTGAAACTAGAAAATAATTTATTGGGGTGGGAAAAAAATTACCTCCTATGCCACTGCTCATAATTTTTCCTCTCTTAGTATCTTTTGGTTTTGGCTTGTTGAATGCATTATTCCTCAAGCTTCAGCAACAATTTTCTTTTGCTTGTTATCTTCTATTGCTTGCATTCACGACTCAGCCTCTGCAAACTCCTCTATGCATTCTTCTTATGTCTTAACGATTGCAAACTCTACCGTTTTTTTTTCTTGCAAGTTATTGGGAAAGAAAATATATTGATAGTCATGTTAGGGTTTCTTTTACCACTAAAAAAGTGGAAAAAACACTTAGAAAATTGTGCGGATGCTTGGTATGTAGTGATTCGGCGGAGTTTTTTTGGATACATATCTGCTTGAAGAAAACGGAAGCCTGTGTGAACCCACATGGTTTTTTAGACGTACCTGTGTTTGATATGTCCAGTACCCAGATACGATAGGGGAAACTTGTCGAATTGACAACTTCAACCTTATACAATAGTAATAAAGTTAATATATAATTTAATAATAAAATAAAAAATAAAATCACTATTAATATTAATGAATCAATAATTATTTTTTGACCTATAAGTTAGGCATAAAGGAGCCGTACCTCATATAGAATTAGAAAAGCAATAATATAAAATGCATGCCCTAAAAAATAAGGGTGCCACAAAGCAAAAAACAATGCTTCTAAATCAAAATGCTTGCAAACAGAAACATAATATATAAGAGTGTACTAGCCCAAAATTTGGGATGCCTCACATCCTCCCCCGACATCTGAGTTTTTCTCTTTGTTTGTTGATCTTAAAATCATCCGATGTTTGGTTGAAGAGGCAGATTGTTTTCCTTTTTACCTCTGTCCAACCGTGATTCATTGGAGATTCAACATTGCATTCAACCTGCAAAGATGGCTGATGCTTCTGGAGTGATCTGAAATAGATGACTTTGTGGAAGAGAAGACTGTAGAGATCCTCCCCCCCGAGTTTGAGAGGTGGAGCGTTCCCACCAACAGAGACCAAAGAGTCTACAATGGGAGGAGCTGAAGACAATGCAGATTTAATCAATCTAGGAGTTGGGCTGAATCATATAATGTTGAGGCCCAACCCCAATCCACCAAGTGGGATTACCACTTGAATCCAAAATAGTGCGCTCGTGTGTTGTCAGTTTTTGACATTGGGGGCTGAAGTAATTTGTAGAGAAGCGTTTTTTGTGGAAAGCCTCTTTTTCATAATCAATTGGTTACATCAAGCAGCGATCACCCACCATCAATAAAATCTCAGCTGGGAGCCCTTTGGATAGGTCCTTTTCCACACAAAATTGAGCATGTGGAACTTTGGTAATTAATAGTTTTCTTTGAATAGCAATGAAATTTCCCTAAGTTGTTTCCAATTGCTTGTAAGCAATCCAATTCCTAGAACTAGAAAGGGTGAGCACACCTAGAAATAAGCAGAGGCGAAGGTCTTCGTTCATGGATCAAAAGAAGGATATCGAGGCATCATACACAAAAAATCACCTTGGAAAAGCCCAACTCCATTTTCCAGTACCCAAATCTTATTTACAAAGGATTCGAATTCAAGAATGAAAAATCTCTGAGCAAGGGAAAATGCAAATTTCTTCTTCCAAAGAATCTTTCCAACTTGTTGAGATCCATGCATGCAAATCACCATGTTTAGGCTATCGTTTAGTGAATTTTCAGATTAGGGCATGGCATTGCAGGAAATCTTCCATATCACTTGTCAAAGCATCTAAATGGACTTTTGGAACAAAGCTTGCACGACAATATAGGTTTTCTAGAGCACCACGACCTGTGGAGGTCCCTAGAGAGGTTGAGGGTGGTGTTGCATTTGAAGAACCCTACACAACCCACAACAAACTGTTGTTCGCAACCACCACGAGTCCTGGGCACTAGTTAGGGTTGTGGTGTTGTGACCGTAAGAAAGGAGGGGAATTGCCGACTCTGGCTCCGCATAAGGCCTCCTTGAAAGAGGGGCGGCGAGCATTTTGCATTGTAGGAGCCACATTCCCAACAACCAGACTACACACCCCTCTATTGCCATGAAACTTGCCTAGATCAGATCTGAGAGCGGTCGCGACCTGCACAAGAAAGGAAGGCACGGGAGCAGCACGCAACATTGTGGAACATTTTAAATTAATTAGTAAATTTTGATCTTGGGGGCATTCCCTTTTATATTGTATTTAACAAAATTGCCAGTTACAATTTTTAGCAGTATTAGGTTTACAAGAAAACCCAAGAAATTTGCAAATAGATTAAACTTCAAGCTTCTATTACATGTATTAAACCTAACTAAAAAAAGGCTAATTATCATTTTCTTCTTTTGAGCTAGTGGAAATGAGTAGGCTCATCCAATTAATGCCTTCAAAGGTCTCTAGATCCATCACTGCTTTAAGAAGGTTGTTCCTCTTTTTGCTTTTTTGCATATGCCGCCCTCTCTTTGTGGCAGTCTCTTTTATTATGAAGGGCCTCCAAGGATGGGACACAAAATTGTTATTTATCAGTAGTTTTCATTCCAAAGGAGAAGCCCAAATCCATGAACTGCAGTAAGGTTAACATCATTCAATCTCCTCGAGGAATTGGTGCCTAAATTTAACTGTTTTGCCATAGCTTTAGCTACTTCCCAATCTTCACCAAGGTCTAGATGCTTTGCTATAAACATTAACAAAATATAAGTGTCTACATGATAATTTTGATCAACCTCCATAAATTTATATCCGAAAATCCATTGTACTGTGTGAAGGAGCAAACTTCTTCTGGTTTTGAAAACTTTTAGTCTTATCTCTGAAGTTCCTGAAACTTTAAAAATAGAATGACTGTATTAACAAATCACACAAAGCTAAGTTGTCTAAATAAAGACAACGTCTAAAAATAGACCAGATTAAGACAACTAGAAATAAAGCCTAAATGACCATTAACTATGATTCTAGAATAACAAGCTAAATATAGGCAAGAAATTAGGATACTAAAAATAATCTAATACCCCCCCTTAATGGTCATTCTATCAACTACCCTACAGAAGACAACATGTTGTGTGGTCACAAATTCTTCAGGACTTTCTGCTGTTGTTGAGACTCTCCTTGGATCTGTAGAATGTCAATGACCAAGAGTAGCCAAAAAAACAGAGAAGGTTGTCCCCTTGTTCAGAATGCTCTGCCACTGACTCTGCCATTGAGATGAGTCTTCCACTAACCCTCCCAGAATCTACAAATCTTCTGATGAGAAATCATCGCAAAATGTCCAACCTGATGTTGGATAACAAAATTGTCCTTCCCTGTAGACAGAGACACACACTAAGAACAACTTCCACGATTTTGAGGAAAAATCGGCAAACCCTCCAAAGTATTTCCGATAAGCAGGATGCCCCAAAACAGGCTGCAAGATACCATGATTTGAAGTTAACAAAGCATCGTTTTTCCCGAAAAAAGGTAAAAACCGTAAAACAAGAATCCCTCACAAAAAATCCCATGCGAACTTTGCGAATTATAGAAACTAGAAACAATTTTTGAGGTGAAAAATCAATCAAAACCAAAAACAGAATCAGAGACACGGATCAGAGAATATGAAACTTTGTTTTTGAGGAAAAAGGGTAAAACCCAACTGAATGTTTTTTGAAGGGAAAAATTTATGAAAACCCACTAGATAATTTTTTAGGAAAAAATATTAAAACCCTCCCATAATATGATTTGATCAGAATGCATAAGAGGCAAACTCCTCATCAGAATGCGGAGCAGCTTGGGCCTTCTGTTGAAACCCTTCCTATGAAGATCTCGCGATTGCCAACCGTTTCTTGCAATCTATCTTCATGTGACCAAACTTGTGACAATAATTACACTGAACACACTTCTGCTTCAAAGATGTCGAAGCTTCACCTGATCCTTTCTACTGGGAGAATTGAGGTTTCCTTGTGTTGTTTGAGGCTTGCGCTGGGAAGAATACCTGTTCAGAAGAGGAGGAACTTGCATGACTTCCAAATTGTTGCTTCCATCTATCTTGCTACAAAAGCTTGTTTCAGAGATCAGAGAACGTTAGAGCAACACTAGTAGAAGTGATATTGAGCGTTTCTATGAAATGCTCATAGGATCGAGGCAGGGTTTTCAACGTGATCACTACCATATCTTCTTCCTCCATCTTGCAGCCAATCGCCTCGAGCTGGTCACAAATGTTCTTGATTTTCGTAAGATGTGCCTAGAGAGACATCTTCTCATCCATCATGATAGAAAATAACATATTCTTCAAAAAGAAAGCTCGACTCTTGTCAGACGTCTCACGAAGATCTTTCAAAATGTCCCAAATCCCTCTAGCTGTTTTGCCGGAAGACACTTGAGGGAGCTGATCATCTGTGACTTGAAGTTTGATCAACATGACAACTTCCCGATTAAGTTCATCCTATTTGTCCCGATCTGTTTGAATTTGAGTACAACGTGATTCCTTACCCTAAACTATCTTATCCAAACAACGATATTCAAATATCGTCATCATGCACTGCTTCCAAGTGTTGTAATTGCGGCCATTAAATCACTGATTTCCCTCCAACATAATGTTGGTCAAAGATGCCATCACTGAAACAGGGGTTGCGTGTCAACCCTGTGAAGACACAAAAATCAAAGGCAGATGTTGGACTAAAATTGAACACGCTGGAAAAGGCTAAAACCTGAAAAAACTAGACTAGATGAACTTGAAAAATAAAATAAGTCAGAATAAAAAGTACTTTTTTTTTTGAAAATTTGGAAAAACCCTAATTAGGTTTAAGGGTTAAAAACCTGATTCCAAAAAAATGCTGAAAACCCTAATGGCTGAAACTTGAAAAATCGGATTTTGGGTTTTGAAATTTTTTTTCAGAGAATGGTGGTGACCGAAAATGGCGGTTTGGGTATGAAAAAATCATGGTTTTTGATCAAACCGAAATTCGCGGGTGAGAAGGAATGGCGCGCGGGCGGAAACAAAACGCCGAATATTGAGCAAAAATGACAGAAAAAACGCAGTTGTTTGAAAAACAGAAGTCAGGGGTTTTTTGTGGTGAAAGAGTCGCGATTTAAAGACCCAAAACAAGTTGTGTTTGTATTTTGAAAAAAAATGCGACTGTTTGCTATGTTTATTTTGGTGCGATTTTTAAACCTTAGCTTGCGATTTTTGACTATGAAATAGGTAGAAACCCTAGGTGTCCATGAAGTCACAGAAAACCCTAGCCAGGTTTCTAACAGACTACGAAAGGTGAAAAAATTAATTTCAAATTTTTCACCACAACAAATCCGCCCAAAAAATTTCACTGCTCTGATACCATGAAACTTTAAAAACGGAATGATTGTATTAACAAATCACACAAATATATAGAGATTACAGACACTATAAAAAGCGTTAACTAAAAAGCAAAGTTGTCTAAATAAAGACGTCTAAAAATAGACCAAACGCTATTTGTCTATGACTGCCTACCAAACACACAAAGGTATCCATTGGAGATCTCAAAGGGAACTGAGATGTGATTGGAAATGATCTTCTTAAAAGGTGAAGGTTTTCTATTTCATTTTTATTTTCCCTTTTTTAAGCCTAGTCTATATCCTGCTGTCAGGAAGCAATAAAGCTTGACACAGTCGAAATCTCATAAGTATTGTTTGAAGGATATAAATCATGAACTTATCTGCTCATGATAGAGCTCTAATTAAAATTAGATATTATGACCTTATTCATATTCTTTCTCTTAAGCTTTGTTTAGCTTTGGTAGAGAGTCAGTTTTAAAGTTTATAATGCTTTCTTCTACCATATCAATAGTGTAATTTGTTAGTATGTTTGCTTCTTCATTGATTTCTGTAATGTCCCCTAAATAAAGTTTCAATGAAACATAAATAAACAACATTAATTATTTAAAATTAGTTAAAAATGCAATAAACTAATATTAAATAATTAGTTATAATAAAGCATGTTGATTATTTAAATATTAGTTAGAACATTATAAACTAATATTTAAATAATTAAACATATAACCTTTGTAAGTTCGGGAGAGTTGTTCTACGGGAATTCATACGGGATTCTCCTTGATTAAATCAGGCATCATTCAGATGGAAACACAGGTTGGAATTTGATTTGAAATTGTTTATTTGCACTCAGAACTAGAACCGGGAGATCAATTCACCAGTGAAATATCTGGTCTACTGATCAATACATTAATCAGATTGACAGGGTGGCTTCAACGAAGTTAGTGATAAGCACAGAAGCAAATTGGTCACTCCATCACGTGAAAGAGACGGTATTATACAGAAATCGTTGCGTGATATTCTCAGTTCATTATGAATGTAGGAATTAACGGGACTGTTTGGAGATTCCATTTCTCGGCAAAAGAAATCTAATTGAAGCTAGCGTGAGGCAAGTAGCGATTCCGTGGCACAAGCAAGCATATGAAATCATCATCCTACTGTTCCACTTCAAAACCGAACAGACACGACATAATTCCCCTAACGGAGCAAATACTTTGTATCATTAACAACTTCTATGGCTTAAGATCAGGCTTAAACGGCTGTCAATAGAGCCGTGTGTGTGTTTATTGATATCGGGAGTAGACGTTCTTTAGACTAAAGGTGACGGGTTTACTATTTGGGCCATTGGACAACACTCCACATATACAGAAATTCGATGATGCATTTAACGACATGGAGCAGGGGATTGATTGAATGATAGAAGGAACCCTAACACTAGCGTTCTGGAAGTATCAAATTGAGGCGGAAGATGTCCAAATTCTCAAGTGCATCTTGATTCTTTGCAACCTTCTAGAAAATAGATTAATTGTTGTTCCTTGGTGTGATAACTGTTGAGTTAATTTGAATCTTGGGAGATACAGTAAATTTTTTCAAAGCTGTCTGAAATAAAGTGGCAATATATTATTATTTCTCAATGTTGCCTGTCAGTTTGAAATCTGAGAATATTAATTTATGCCTTCATTAGAATAAACTCTATTGGGGATTTTACATTGTTGTCAGATCTGTGCATCCTACCAGCTTGAGGGGTTGAAATTATTATGAGCGAAAAACCTGCCCACACTTTTTATCTCAGAAGGAATAAATCAAATCCAAAACTATATAACATGGGGGATTAACCTTAAACTAGTACTAGGGATATGATAACAGCTTTAGCCAGAGGACAACAGGAAATCCAAGAAAACCTTAACATGATGAGTACCATGATGAATCAGTTCATGGCCTTCAATCTAAATCAGAATCAAAATAATGGGGGAAACAATGGGGGTCCACATGGTAGAGAAGATAATTCAGTGAACAACAATCAGCCAGAAAGAGAAGGATCAGTTCACACCAGGCCATTCATGCATACCTTCACTCCTAGGGACATACAACCAGAACATAAACCTTCTATCCGTGAATTACAAGATGACATTTACAATGATTGGATAATGTCAGGAGATGATTTTTCGTTCTGAAATGACATTTAGAGAATACTATGATGTTAGAATGAAACGTAGATCAAACAAGGGGAGAAATCATAACAATGAATTGCAGAGAAAGATAGGAAAGGTTTCTATACGATATTTTGATGGGACTAGAAAAACTTCTGCCAGGGCTTGGGTTCAGAAATCAGATACATACTTTCAGTTGAATCCTATGTTGGAAGATGAGGCCATTAAATATGTTGCATTGCACTTAGATGGCATAGCTCATGAATGGTGGCATCACAGTCAAATAACCTTGGGACATAACCGTGTAGAGACCTATGCAGAGTTCACTGAACGACTTATTGACAGATTTGATACAAAAGATCCTGAACTACATCTTAAGGAATTAACACAACTCAAACAATGGGGAATAGTTGATCAATATATAGCTGAATTTGAGAGATTGGCTGTGTTAGTAACTGAAATTTCAGAAAGGCATAGAATAGTTATATTTATTGATGGTCTAGTAGATTCTTTAAAGGGATGGGTCAAATCATTAAAATCACCTACTTTGCAAAATGCAATAAAAAGGGCTCGTGAATTAGATCCCACATCAAAAGGGAAAAGTCAATATAAGGGTCCCCCACCAAAATAGGATGTCGATAAGCAACCATTTGTCAAGAATACACCTCCCAAGAATAAACTAGACAATTATGAACGCAATGAACTTAGAAGGAGAAAACTATGCTTTAATTGTAGGGAGTCATGGGAACCAGGTCACAAGTGTTTGGGAAAAGGAAAAATACATTATATTGAGGTGACCTTTGATGGTGAAGAAGACAATACAGACGTGGCTTAGAATAATGATGCAGGAAAGGAACAGGAACAAGACACAAAACATGAAGGGGGAATAATAGCATCTATGTTAGGTACTCCACATTATAATATTTTTCGTGTACGTGGTGTTCTACAGGGACACCGAGTCATTGTTATGTTGGATAGTGGCTCAACCCATAATTTTATAGATGATGCATTGGTTGCAAAACGTGGTTTACAAACAGTAGAACATGTGGGTTTTGATGTTAGAGTAGCGGGTCACTAATTTATCTTCTACACACAAAGTTCCTCAATTAAGTATTAATCTGGGAAGTTACACTGTAACAAATGATTTTTATGTAGTTGCTTTGGCTGATATAGATGCTATTTTGGGAATTCAATGGATGGAATCTTTGGATAAATATTCACAAAGTTTCAAAAGAGTGGAATTTTCCTTCAAGGTAGATGGGAAAAACGTAGTTCTTAGAGGTATGTCCAATGGTAGTCCTAGGATTGTATTTGCTAAAAGGATGGAAGCTATTTTCAGACATGGGGATGTTGCATGGTTAACACAGTGTTTGGTATCTGCTAAGGTAACAGGCTTTGTATCTAGACGCTATCATGATGATTTGCTAAAAGTATTGGATACTCACAATGTGGTTTTCAGTGATATACCCCCAGGAAGACCTCTGACAGAGGTTTTGAGCATACCATAGAACTTGAAGATGGTGCTAAACCTGTCATTACCACTCCGTACAGGCATCCCAAGGAATTCAGGGATGGGATAGAAAAGGCCATTAAGGAATTGCTGGATATGAGACATATTAGGCTGAGTTCTAGTCCATTTGCATCTTCAGTGGTGTTAGTGAAACAAAAAGATTGAACTCTCTGAATGTTCATCGATTATCGAGCTCTCAATAAGAAGACTATTAAAAACAGGTATCCGATTCCCCAAATTGATGAATTGTTAAATGAATTACATGGTGCTGTTTATTTTTCCAAAATAGATTTGAGATATGGATATCATTAGATTAGATTACAGGAGCAAGATGTTCATAAAACAACTTTTCGTTGTCATTATGGGCATTATGAATTTTTTAGTTATGCCTTTTGGTTTAACTAATGCCCCAACCACATTTCAGTCCTGTATGAACTATATTGTTAATAAGCAGTTGAGGAAATATCTGCTTGTTTTCTTTGATGATATTCTTATTTACATTAAAACTTGGGAAGATCATTTGAAACACCTTGATGAAGTTTTGGGGATTGTGGAATCACAATCTCTCTATGCAAAGGCTTCCACATATGAATTTGGAATGACGAAAATTTTGTATCTTGGGCATATTATTAGTGCTAAGGGTGTACAAGTTCATCAGGAAAAGATACAAGCCATTCTGGACTGGCCACCACCATAGAACCCTTCTAGAGCTAAGAGGGTTCTTTGGTTTATGCAGCCATTACAGGAGATTTGTTAGAGGATTCTCAGCTTGGAACTCCATTAACTGATCTTACTAAAAAGGGGGCTTTCAGATGGACACCGGAGGCACAACAGGTATTTGATAAACTAAAATAAATTTTGAGCTCTTGTTTTGTACTTGCACTTCCAGATTTCAGCCAACCATTTGTTTTAGAATGTGATGCATCAGGTGAGGGAATAGGTGTAGTTCTAATGCAGAACAAACATCCCATCGCATATGCAAGAAGGAAACTCAGGGATAATGAGAAGGTGTATTCAATATATGATAAGGAGATACTGGCAATTTGTAATGTCCCCTGTAGAATAAAAGCCTCAATTATTTAATTGAGATAATTAATTATTTTATATTTGTTTCCGCTTCCAACTTGAAATTAATATAATATAATTAATAGTTTTTGAATAAATGATCTTTAATAACTGATGTCATTTTTGTAAATGCAATGCCTTACAAAACACGGGACGGGTATGACCGTTTTGTGACGGGACTACTCCACAAATGGTTCCGCTTCTTTTAAATACGTTTGGCAATTCGAATGGGATATGAAATGAGAACAATTGTCGTTCCTGAAAAGGAAAGTTTATCTATATCCTTTCGTCAGTATGTTGCTGGCCTAATGAATCGGGAGAACTAGTAAACGGCGTGAGAATCATCAGGTGGAATTGTCAAAGGAGTTTGTTGTATCCAGTGCTTAGTGTACACTGCTGTGAAATCATTCAGATTGAGATCGAGAAGACAGGTGCATATCCCTTCACGTTCCGACACATGACTAGAAGCATGAAGTCGTAGCAATAAATCTGGAGCCCGACAAGCCCAATAGCTTGTTACTTGACACGGCATGGTCAGAGGAGAACACGAGCAAGTTGTGTTGGCGTTGCTTTGCAACAGACATCTACGGTGGAGGAAGCTTGTCGTATACCGTAAAGATTATACGAAGGAAAAGGAGTCCACGTTGAACCAAAACGTGGAATGCATAACTCATCAAAGTTCGAGCAAAGCCTCACGGAAACAGGGCAGTCTGGAAGAAACAAACCGACTACCAATATCAACAAGACCATTGTTGTCGAATGTGAACAGTGTTCGTGGGAAGACAGAGGCTACTAGAAGCACGCGGCACTCCAGAAACATTGGTGCATCCTTCTTGCGCTCTCCATTGCCTTGAAGACGTTCTACTCCAGAAGCACGAAGATAAAGCCGTGGCATACATCGGAAGACAGAGGTGCACAAAACGTTGCAAATCATTTGCTGGTAACATACTTATCAAATTGTGTATATCGTTATATTCTAAAAGTTGATATGCATTGAATGTTGAGATTGATTGTAATTATGAAATCTGGTTAAGTTAAAAGTTTCAGAAGTAATAGAAATTATGATATTTCAGAATTATGAAATCTGGTTAAGTTAAATGTTTCAAAAGTAATAGAAATTGGGATAGTACACAATTATGCACCCACTGGCAAAATTGAGGCAGTATTTAGTTGGGGGGAAGTTTGTAGTCCGTACCGTTCACAACAACTTGAGGTACTTAGCCAGAAGATGGATCAACAAGATTCAAGCACACGACTTCGAAAGTGAGTACGTAAAATGTGAAAATAATAGTGCCTGATGCATTATCCAGAAGACCATCAATAAATTCTTTATCAGTAGTCACAACCGAGTGGAAATCTCTTTTATTGTTTGAATATTCTAAAAATTCATTTTCTTGTGAATTAATGGATGGACATCTACATGATGACATATAAAGTGGTAAATGACATTATTTATTATAAAGACAAAATATACTTAGTGCCAGGTTTTAAGCTTAAGGAAACGATTTTACAATCAGTTCATGATATTCCTTTAGCTGGACATCTAGGTTACTTCAAAACTTATAGGCAAATTAGGGAAAGATTCATTGGGAAAGGTCAGAAGGATGATGTTTTGCGAAATGTCAAGGAATGCAATACTTGTTAACAGAATAAGGCTGAGCACACTTATCCAACAGGTTTATTACAGCCCTTGCCGATCCCTGAACAAAAATGGGAAAGTATATCGATGGATTTTATCACTGGTTTGCCTAAATCTCAAGGTAAAGATTGCATCTTTGTTGTAGTGGATAGATTAACAAAATTTGCCCATTTCTATGCTATTACTACAGAATATAAAGCACCACAGATTGCAGAATAATTTTTCAGGGAGGTCTTCCGTCTTCACGGTTTACCAAAGAATATCATCAATGACAAGGACAGTAGGTTTATTAGCATATTTTGGGAAGAGTTGTTCAGGTTGACAAGAACAAAGCTGAATGTTAGCACTAGTTACCACCCTCAGACAAATGGTCAGATAGAAATAGTTAACAAATGGGTTGAAGGGTATCTCTGTAACTATGTAGCTAGACATTAGAGAGCATGGGTCAAATGGCTTCACCTGGGTGAATACTGTTATAACACTACATATCATATGTGTCCTTCAGAATGTCACCCTTTCGAGCACTGTATGGCTATGAGGCTTTATCTTTTGTAGATTTGGCTTTGGGAATAATAAGGCACCGAAATCTAGAGATTGGCTACAAGAAAGTCAAGACATTTTGACAACGCTTGAGGAAAACTTGCAATGTGCACATAATCAGCAGAAGATTTACGCTGATAAGAAACAAGTTGAGCGAAGTTTTGAGCTTGGAGAGTTGGTATATCTCTGCCTACAGTTGTATCGAAAATCTTTACTCAAAAAAAGTGGTACAGAGAAATTAAAGCCTTGTTTTTATGGTCCTTACCAGATTGTCAGAAAAACTGGGGCAGTGCATATGAGTTGGACTTGCTAGAAGGAAGCAGAATACACAATGTATTTCATGTGTCATGTCTTAAAAAGGCATTAAGCCAACAGGTTACAACATTAGTTGATCTACCCCCGCTTGATGAGGAAGGGAAGTTAGAATTAATTCCAGGAGAAGTATTGTACACCCATGAACGGAAACTGCGGAACATGTCTATCAAGGAATATTTGATCCATTGGAAGAACCTACTGGTAGAAAATGCCACACGGGAAAATGAATAGGTCCTTCAACATCCCAATTTAAGGTTGCTTGTGGGCAAGCAATACGGGGAATGGGAGACTGTAATGTTCCCTAAATAAAGTTTCATTGAAACATAAATAAACAACATTAATTATTTAATATTAGTTAAAAATGTCATAAACTAATAAGCTAATATTAAATAATTAATTATAATAAAGCATGTTGATTATTTAAATATTAGTTAGAACATTATAAACTAATATTTAAGTAATTAAACATATAACCTTTGTAAGTTCGGGGAAGTTGTTCTATGGAAATTCATACGTGATTCTCCTTGATTAAATTGGGCATCATTCAGATGGAAACACAGGTTGGAATTTGATTTGAAATTATTTATTTGCACTCAGAATTAGAACCGGGAGATCAATTCACCAGTGAAATATCTGGTCTACTGATCAATACATTACTCAGATCAACAGGGTGGCTTCAACGAAGTTGGTGATAAGCACAGAAGCAAATTGGTCACTCCACGTGAAAGTGAGACAGTATTATACAAAAATCGCTGGGTGATATTCTCAGTTCATGATTAACGCAAGAATTAACGGGATTGTCTGGAGATTCCATTTCTCGGCAAAAGAAATCTAAGTGAAGCTAGCGTGAGGCAAGTAGCGATTCCGTGGCACAAACAAGAATATGAAATTATCATCCTGCTGTTCCACTTTAGAACTGAACAGACACGACATAATTCCCATAACGGAGCAAATACTTTGTATCATTAACAACTTCGATGGCTTAAGATCAGGCTTAAACGACAGTCAATAGAGCCGTGTGTGTGTTTATTGATATCGGGAGCAAATTTTCTTTAGACTAAAGGTGATGATGCACAACACCTTTAATTACATGGAGCAGGGGATTGATTGAATGATAGACGGAACCCCAACACCAGTGTTCTGGAAGTATCAAACTGAGGCGGAAGAGGTCTGTTAGCCGTGTATCAGACTTAGTCGTGTAGGCCGACGGTTACCACCGTCGGTCTGTTACTTCCGTTCGTCGGGAACGGGTGGCGACGTTTGATCGCACTATTTCGAGGTTTATATATATGCTTTGTACTTTGTAATTAAGACATGATTGTTCTTGTGGCTAATAGGTATGTACTTCAATGCAGATGTAAATAAAGACTTTGTTAACATTCTTGTAATTCATTCCTGTAAATTCTATGCGTAAACTTGGTTACCCCAGTGGGTAAACATTTGGCGCCGCTGCCTAGACGAACTCGGAACTGGATGGCATACGGAGACAATGGGATTATCCGTTGACGAAATAAACCCCGAAGCAGACGATGCACGTACAAAACTGTACGAAGGAGAGGATAACCAAACAAGGGAATTCAGAATTCTATTGCAGGCGGCGATAGAAACGTACGTCCGTCGGGAAGCATACGAAGCGGAAGTCCCACAAGGTGCCGTGTGGTCTGCCATTAAGGCCAACCCTGCAGCCAACCGTCTGCTAAACCATCTTCCACGGCTGTTGGCACAAGTCTCATTGGCACAATGAGCTCGGGTGGAGGAAAGTGCTCGGGAGGAACGACGACAAGCCATCCTTCGAGAATACCATGAACGGGAGCGTACACGGCTCGAAGAAGAACGCAATGGCAAACTCCGTCGGGAGTAGGAGTATGTAATGGTGACCGAAGGGAGAAAGGACACGAGAAAATAAGAATGACAAGGTCATTCATCTGAATATTGTAATAAGAATTATGAATGAATAAAAAGTGTCCATCTATTTTGCAAAACCTTGTGTTGATATCAGAGTAAAGAACAGCTTTATGCCAAATCAATTAAATAAAAATATAAATCTAAAAAGGGACCTCGAGGGAGAACAAGCCCTCCGAAAGACAGTCCTCGTCAAACAACAAGCCGAGCGAAGGGAAAGGTTGAGGAGACGTGCCGAAAGACTGCCGGAGGGGGCAAGTGAAGGCGACGGTCGAGAAGAACCTAACCAAGACGGTAGCAGTGACGAGGAGGAGCTCTTAGAGGAAACAACAAACTTGTTTGAGACCCTGACATTAACTCCAAGAACGGAAGCCAGAAGGAAAATTGAGGAAGCCGAACGGAGGGAGTACGAGTGCGGAGTTGCCGCCGAAAGTGAAGTGACGGACAGGCACAAGGATCACATCACTCCCAGTGGCTCGGAAACATCCGTGAACCCAAGAAATACATCCGGAGGATAGACGCCGACAGGACTAGTCCAGCCTGTGGCACAGCCAGTACAGCAAACACCTCCAACCCACCCAACACTGCAGTTGGTACAAACCAACCGCCCACTTCCGAAGCACAATATGGCTGGTAACAAAGAGAAGTTACCAAAATTTCATGGTGACGGAAAGGAAGATCCCGTACGGCATTGTCGTACGTGTAAGACGATTTGGTCGGCGAATGGAGTCGCCGACCAGGATGAATGGATGACACAATTCCCAACAACCCTCTGAGGGGTAGCGATTGACTGGTACTCCGACCTTGATAAAACAGGAGTAACCACGTGGGATGAACTACAGAAAGCATTTGAGAAAGAATTCAGGCTACTCCGAGATGACAACGAAATTGTCTCGGAAATATACGGGACTAAACAAGGAAGGAGTCCGTATGAACTTATGGGCGACGGTTAAAAGAACTGGTCGGCAAAATGGAAAGCCAGCCAGCCGACGGTCTAAAAAAAAGATGGTTCGTAGAAGGACTTCAGTCGCACCTAAAGAGGAAAATGAAAATAGTTCCTCCTATTTCTTATGATGACGCATATAACCGGGCAATGGACCTGGAGAGCGAGCAGAAAACGTCAAAGAAGAAAAAGAAACACCAGTCTTCTTCCTTCGAGGGGGATGAGGACGACACTTCAGAAGAGGGGATGGACAGTGACGGCGCAACAAAGAAGAAAGTCACGACACTTCAAAAAGACATGGAGCGAATGATGAAGGAATTCAAATCCATGAAGGGAAACACAAGACGAAACGACGAAGGAGAGCTATGGTGTACGGAGTGCAAAGAAAAGGGGCACACGAAGGGCTCATGTCCCAGGAAATTATTTTGTGATATCTGTCAAGTCATGGGCCATTCCATTAAGGAATGCCCGTATAACATGAAGGCAC
>MU223296.1:940926-996684 GCA_018584345.1 Thuja plicata | reverse complement strand
ATTGTAGTACCAAAATCTTGCAATTGCCACCTTTGTCTTCTCATGCATCTGTTTGTTCCATGCAGTGCCTTGCAATCCAGGTTGAGCACCAGGAATGTTACGTGGAACCCAAAAGTCTGATATATGGCCGCCCACATTGTCTGATGACGATCCTCGTATCCGTGGCCCAATGGAAGAAGAAGCCCCTGCATCTGTTTGCGACCCTGTAGAACTAAACTCTTCCATTGGGGCTGCCATGGCATTTGCTGTCCTCTTTTTTGCTATTTGTTTTTGCTTAAAAGCTTCAAGGCTTGCTATAGCCTCCCTGGTAGCCTCTTCAGGGCAACCATCACATGGTGTGATATCAAGGCCTTCTATCTTTCCAATGTGATATTTTAGCCGAGTTATGCCCCCACTCATATCCTTAGGGCAATGGTTACATTTCACATCTCTTTTTGGTCCCGGTGTCCCATGTTTCCAAAAATCATCCCTAGTTCTGCCACCGACCATTTTCTGACTGTTACCTGTAAGTCTGCAAATGCAAGTGCCAAGGATAAATAATCTGAAATGTTGGACAAAAATTAACGAATATACTAAATTTACATTAGTATATTCAGTCATACTATATTATAATACACAATGCACATAAATATTAAATTTATAATACTATTACGGTTTACCATATATTAAATTGTAATACTAAATTTATAATACTATATTACTATTACGGTATTACCATATATTAATACTAAATTAGTATAAAATTTAAATTGTATAATGAATAATCATAATTAATTTAATAAATTTTTTTTTTTTTTTTTGATCGGTGATAATAGTTTGTATTCATTTAAAAAGCAATTACATATTGGCCTTTAAGGCGTTACATACCAAAATAAAACAGCACCTACAAGTTCGGAGCGAGACAACTATGTCCGCATTACAGTAATATCAGACAGGGCAAAAAACCTCCATTAACAGAAGTCTACAAAAGGGAAAAAAACCAGCCAAAAAAAGGCAGCCCTAGCTTCGCCTAAGAGAACCATTTAGCTGCGTCGCCTTGGGAGAAGTTAGCAAACGCACCCCACCTATCAACCAGCTCTCGAACTCTGGGATGGTCGCCATCAGCAACACATGTGTCGCCCTTCGTGTTTGGTTCTGCTCTGGCTTCCCTGGCTGCCCTAGCCCTTGCACCTCGTCGAGTGACCGGGATTTGCCTACGGGTCATTGGCATGCCATCAATATCATGGGCCGCAACAGACTTAATGGGTGTTTTCTTCGTTTTCCGGTCCTCGGGAACAGACTCCGCCCTTTCCGCGTCCGCTCCAACGCCTTCAGCAAATCTTTCGACCCCGCCAAAGCCCGAGCCAGGTGTACATCTTCTGGGCTCTCCGTCGACCAAATAACTAGTGGTTGCAAACCACGACTTCCCCTTCCCACCATGCGAAAGGGCTCATTACCCATGCGTAGCCCCAGGCCAACCTCGGCCCGTTCAATGATATTTTCAACACTGCCGACCCATTTCACCACCATACGCTGGCTGATAACCCTCCGCACCTCTGTTTTTGAATCTGCGACCATGAGTGCCAGGCCAACAAACACGGATGAGATATCCAAATTGGTTCTTGGCCTCCAACCCTTCTGTAGGAAATGCTCCCCGAGGATTTCTCTGATGGCTGACCAAAAATCATCGCCATCGCCATTGAAGATATGGCTCAGCCTGTTTGTAGTGATATGCGAATCAAAGGTGGGAGTCTGCCCATCCGTCGACAGTGAGAAATTCGCCTCCATAGCTCTTTTATTTCTTCACTGAGAATTGCTTGCTAAAAGATGTCGCTGGCGTATATAACTTGCAGTCGAAGCCTCTAGAATGAGTTGTTATTTCCATCGGGTATTCGGGCAGACATCATTACTCTTAACTGCATTGGGTACTATCTTCAAATTTCACATCCCGTGAGATCTCGGCTTGTGGATTACATTACCCCCGCTAACTCATGTCATGACATCTTGGACCTGCAATCATTGTGCTCAGCCATGTGATACAATGGTGGTGTGACATGAGTATCCATTTATCGGTATAGCAACCTCGACACTGATTGTAGCATCCTTTATTTTGATATTAATCTTCGTTTACAAATTCCTCAAAGATTTCAAATCTATCTTTGAGGGATCCATCTGCTCCTACATTCGATAGTCGGTCCGCCAAACTGTTTGCCCTTCTTGGTACATGTGAGGTTTTGAAATCATCGAAATCTACCAACATGCTTCTAATCCTTCTGATGTGCTTATTTAGGTACCATGTATCCATCTGGCCCTTATTGATTCCATTTACTACCAGGAGGGAGTCGCCTTCAAGGTGGACTCTCCTAAAATGGAGTTTTCTAGCCACGAGTACAACTTCAACTGCAGCTAGGCATTCTGCCTCATTATTAGTGCCATTGCGTAATCTTTTAGCCCCTAAGGCCAAGATATCCCCTTTGTCATTTCTGGCTATGTACCCAATTCCAGAAATCCCAGGATTACCTCGGGATGCTCCGTCGAAATTGATCTTAACCCATCCGGGGGGTGGTGGTTGCCAACTGTTACTGAGCTCCTCTTCGATCTTTGAGGGAGGATGAACCCTCCGACACCCATTAACGGGCCTAT
The DNA here is from genome assembly GCA_018584345.1 of Thuja plicata. Lineage (NCBI taxonomy): Eukaryota > Viridiplantae > Streptophyta > Pinopsida > Cupressales > Cupressaceae > Thuja > Thuja plicata. Next base: position 994,062 of record MU223296.1, on the reverse strand, counting down.
ACTTCACCAGCAGCCATAGTCGCTGTACCAACATGTCAGATTTTGTGAATGGAGTCTTACTGGCATTGGTTTGTGCAGCCGCATTGGACACAAGTTCTGAGACAACAATTTCAAAACTAGTAAGGAAACTCTCAACAGATTTAGCTTTTTCTGTGAATATCCTCTTATTCCGCTCGCTCCAGATCAGCCACAAGGTGCAGGACGGGAGGACGTGCCAATAAATTTATTAATATACACTTAAGTTACAGTATTAAATTATTAATATTTATTATTAATAAATTATATTATTAAATTCATTATACTGTAATTGTAAGTATATTAACAAATTATTAAATTCATTATAGTATTATACAAATTCCAAAAAATATAAATATTAATAAATTCATTAGCTTTGAAAAAAAAAATTTAAGTTTGAAAAGAAAAAACTAATAAAATTAATATATACTGATTTAGACTAGAGGTTATACGTACTGATTTAGAGTTTATGCGTGAGTCTGAAGACTGAATGAAGACTGAATGGGTGACTGCTGAATGCTTGCTGAATGCGTGAATGCTTGCAGAATCCTTGAGTGAATGGGTGAACCGTGAATGCTTGCTGGATGAATGCGGGAAGACTGAAGACTAAATGCGTGAGTGATGAGACTGAATCGTGCCACAGCTGAACGTTTTTATTTTCCAAAAACGACCACCGAACGGCCAATACGATGACCAAAAACGCCTTTTGCATCCACCAAAAAACCCTAAAAAAAACAGCTGACTTTTTCAACGATATGTCTGGTTAAATATCGCGATTTTTAACGATTTTTTGAATAAATATCGGCGCGCGATAATGAAAAACTTGGAGGCAATATAAACAGCGATTATATCTTTCATAGTTGTGTATCGCGATATATCGCGCTACAGGCGATATTCGCGTGCTATTTTCAACCATGCTGCAGCTTACATCAGTATAAATGATCTTTAATTCAGATGTGTTAACCTCTTGACTTGAAGCTCTTGTGTAGCAATCAAAGTTTTCTTATTTTTGCTTCTCTTTTCTTGAATGATCCGAAATGCAATGCATCATTTGCAAATTGTTGACGAGTAAGAGGATTAATTTCCTCTGTTATAGAGATTCCTTCCCATTCACCTCTATTAAATTCCAGCTCTAATAAATTCTGCGCATACTGATCTTCCTAATGCATTTGCCATAATGATGAGTAAAAAGGGGGAAGCTGGATCTCCCTACTAAATTCCTCCACACGTTCCATAAAAACCTTGTGACTTATATTTACTAGAATTGAGTATATTTGGCTGGCAATGGAACTAAAAATCCAATCCAACCATTATTTACCGAAGCCAAAATTTTCCATTGTTTTTAAGTTTTAACAAAATCTTGTGTCCACTATTATGTTGTAATATTTTTTAATGTCAAGTTTGAATGTATTGCTTCTTGAGCAACTATAACTCCATCTTGTATGTATCTTCCTGGCACAAAATGGCTTTGTTCTTCTGCTATTATGTCTGGAAGGAGTAGTTTTCACCTGTTTGCTGCAGCCTTTGAAATAACCTTGTTGACACTATCACACAAAGAAATTGTGCATTTCTTCAAAGGTGGTTGTCACCTCTATTTTTGATACGAGAGAAATAAAGGTATTTTTTAAGTCCTTCAAAAGAGTGCCTTTTTTTCTTGACTCTTTTGCAGCTTATCATAAAACTTTTCCAACAATGATCCAGCATTATTGGAAAAAACCAGCTGGAAAACCTGAATCAGGGTTTGGAACTTTATTTGGATGAAGTTGAGTTGCTGCTATATTGATTTCTTCTTCAGTTGAAGGGTTTCCATAAGAAGTTATTTTGATCCTCCCTAATTAGTTTTGGAATATGCTCCAAAATTTTCTTTTGATTGTTCAAATTTGATCTTTCAAAATTATTGAGTTTTATAAAGTAGTTCACTGCCTCTTCATTGATTCCCTTACCATCCACAATCTGTTCTGCTGAATTATTCTGTTCTGGATTCTACAAGCTTTTGTTGAATTATGAAGTTTTTTGGTATTTCTGTCTCCATTCTCTCACCATATTTCTCTTGATTTTTGTCTCTAGAAGACTTCTTCCGTTGTCAAAATTTGTACATATTGATTAATCAGGTCTTTTTTTTTCTTGTAACTTTCTTGATCCATGTCTTCATGTATTATTTCATTGTTAAAGCATACCAATTTTTCTTCTATATTATTGTTTCCTTCAAAGATGTCCCCGTACTGAGCCCGAATGTCATCATAAGCCGCGCACTCGGAGAGAAAGTGCCATTCAGTCTCAATCGCCCCTTTTTCGCAGAACCTACAAATCCTCTCCTCCCACTCCTTTTTGAGCCTTTTCCATCTACCTATCTCGCATCTGAGATGATGTGAGCCCGTCCTCAGCTGCACCACCAACACTCTAGGTTTACCCTTAATAGTTGCCCCAAGGTAAGCCTTATCCCCATACTCACGGGAGGGGTTGAACACTTCTATATAATGAGTCTTTTTCCGACCCATGTTATTAGACCACATGGCAGTTTGAAATTTACCCATGACAAGCTTCTTTATTTCCGTATTGGTATTCGGACAGTCATGTAGAAAGATGTTCCACCTGCTCAACCACTTTATGTTTTGTTTCATCCAAGTCTTCTTCTTGCGAGCCAAACCTTCTTCCATCACAATTTTGGGCCATTGTTTGTTATCCATGTTTTCAAGTTTCTTTAAATAACTTATTAACCGTGTTATCGCTGCTGCCTCCAATGGGAAAATGCCGGCTTCCGCTAATAGAATTTCATAAGGTACTGAGGCTTTGACCTTGATATTGCTAGTGATTAAGTGCTTCTGAATCCTTTCTAACTGTCTCCACCCACACTTTGTCATGCTGCCCCCCCAAACTTCACAGCCGTAAAGAACAACCGGCGTGACTAGTAAACCGAAAAGAGTTTTCTTAGTTTTTTAGTCCCAAAGTTTAGCATTTCTGCACCTATTTTGAAGTAGATAGAGCGCTTTCAAACCTCCTTGTATCCTTTTTGCTCTGCAAGTCTCCTAGCTGAGCTGATAATGAAAGTCAATCCCCAAATATTTGTATTCTTTCACAATCTCTAATGGGCTGCCTTCGAAAAGAAAATCAGTATGTTTCTCCTTTCTTTTCAAAGAAAAAATCATGATTTTAGTCTTAGTAATGTTCACCTGCATCCCCACTTCCTGACAAAAGCAATCCAGAGCCGCTAAATGTTCTCTTCATTCTTGGGCCATTTTTGATATTAAGATAAGATCATCGGCGTATAAAAGAAGCTTCACTACATACCCCGCCAAATGGACCCCCTCGCCGTCAATTCTGTCTAACCAAGCTTCAAGTTTATCAATATATAAACCAAACAAGGTGGGGGATAACGGGCACCCTTGTTTCACACCAATGTTACTACCGAAGCACTCGGACATACCATCTTTAGTTCTGATTTTGGCTCTGACTCTCTCATAAAGTCTATGTACTGCTGCTCTATACACATCCGGATGCCTAATTCTTCCATTCTGTTCCATAGCTTGTCTCTAGGTACCATATCAAAGGCTTTCTTGAAGTCCACAAAACAGCAATAAGCTTCTCCCCCCTGATTGTCCCATATTTTCTCTATCAAATGCCTGAGAGTGACGCAATGATCAATAGTAGAATGTCTAGATCTGAAACCCGCTTGCCCTTTTGCTCTTTTTCCTACGCCTTCTACCCAAGTGCTGATTCTGCGTTCTATCATGCTCCCAAAAAGCTTGCCGAAAAGAGGATTGACCATAATAGTGCGGTAATCAGACGGATTATTAATGTCCCCACTCTTAAATAGAGGGATAACCACACTAGTAGTCCAGCCAACCGGAAACCCATCCCGAAGCACCCTGTTAAAGACCCCTTTTATGTGAGGGGCTAGGAGATCAACTCCCCACTTTAGAAATTCAGCTTGAAGCCCATTAATGTCACTTGCCTTACCATTTGCTAGCTTCTTTATTGATCTTGATCTACTATTTCCACATTGGTTTTATAGGGTCTCCATATGATAGCCAGGCCTCCAGATGCACCAACTGTTTGTATAAAATAACTTTTTCACTTTTTCCATTTATGATTCATAGTGTTTACTTTACTTTCTTGTTGCAGGAATATGTTGGTATTTGAAATATACATATGATGCTTTGTCAAACATCTTTTGTTAGGGGCATTGAGGCCCCTAACATTTCATGGTTTTATCTTCATTGTTCTTCGGGAAGTGGGACTCCCTTCCCAGATTTTAGCAATATATTCATCTTTGTCCCTCTATTTCTCCATCTTTGGCGAGGAGTTCCATGCTAGTTCTCCTCCCCTAGGCTGATGATCTCCACATTCTGGTTTGTCAATTTTGGATTCTGATTGACATATACCTTGGACTATCAAAGAATGTACTAAGTACTTCTGAATATCCTCTGGATCTTCTCTCTCATTTAATCCATTTGTGGTTCTTGTTTGTAGAAGAGTTTGTTTTATTTGCTTCTTTTTTTTTATTCTTTATCATACTTTTTTCATCTTTTTGAGTTTCCTTCTCTTGTTCCTTATTTTAAGAAAAGTTTTTGATGTCTTTAGATATTTTAAAATGTTCTAGAGCCATTTCCAAATTGTTGAAATTTTGATTATTCTAGGAAACTCCTTTAGCAGGAGTTTTTTCTATGCTGATTTCCTCCCTCATTTATTTATTGTTCAATCCTCTTTTTTCTTTGTTTACAAGTTACAACAGTTGGATCTTTCTTAGGGGTTATAATAATCAGACCTAATTTTTTTTTTCTTTTGCATATTTTCCCAAAATGTCAAATTTCTGAATAGAGAGAGTAAGACTTTGATAATTCCTCAACTTCTATTTTTTCCTTCCAAGCCCTTTATTTAGTTTTTTTTTGATTCTGAAATCATATTGTTCTGCCAAATTTAAGCTATGTTACCTGGGGACACGTTTCCGGCAAAAATTGACCCGTCCCCGTTTCCGGGACGTCCCGGAAACTCGGAAACTTCCAGAAACCTTTCCCTTGGCTGTACCATAATATTAATGTTTCGATTTTGATAATTTGTTTGATTTCCACTCTGATGCGAACTCTAAAGTTAAATTATTTAACACAAATATTATATGTTAAAGTTCTATAATTTTATATAAGCATGCGTTACCCATGTTTTTATATGAATATTTAAAATTTTCTCTATTTTTTATATAGCTGTTCCCACTGCCGTCCCCTGCTCTGAGAAAAAAAAATCCGTCCCGGAAACCCGTTTCCCCGTCCCCACATCCCCCTGTCCCGGAAACCTGGGGTAACATAGAATTTAAATAAACACATTTGCACATCTAGACCTTCTTCCATTCCAGTTGTTTTTTAATTGATTGATATGAAAGTCCTAGTGAAATTTCCTATCTTTCAATATTATAGGGTTCTAGTATTTTAAAGGCAATTATAAAATCTAATCCACATAGGGTTGATAGATTTATTGTTTTATAATGGATGGAAAATTTAGCTCTGAATCCTTGCTGTAGAAACCTACTTTGTCTATATACCAAGGATCCTCATTTGGAATTTCATCTTTCTTTTCTTTGGTTTCACATGTATCTGGAAAAAACCTTGGGAAGATTTCAAATTTTAATTGCTTGCACCCAATTTTCTTTACACCATTTTGTATTTGTTCCCAAGCAGGTCATCAATCAGCCCATTTTAGGAAGAAAGCTGTATTATTCCAATGAGATTTAGCTTTGTCTATTTTCTGATTATTTTGAATAATTAGCATCCTTTTATATACTGCTTTTGATCCAGAGGGATCTGATTTGCACTAGTTGCAAAAGAAGGTAGAAATTGAATTTGTTTTCTCCAAAGCCAAATTGAAGATATGTTTGATTTAACCTTAATAAAGAAATGCATATATTTCATGTTGGTGCTGATGGATCACTTGGGTTTTGTCTGGGTTTGCCCTAGATGATGTGTTTGCTGTTCATCCGGGACAAACACAGTGATATTTCAGCACCCTGCTAGGATCAGAAATCGCACTGAATCAGAATTCAGGCATGGTATGATCAGACCTGGATCCAGAGTAAAAATCAATGGATCTGGTAAGTTAGCTGATGATGCATCACTAAGTGTGATATAATATATTGATAAAAAAATTACACAATTGATTTTTCCCTATGCTATTGATGGGATGGGAGAGATACCTTCAATGAACTTTTGTACCACAGGCTTCTGTATATCTGTGAATCGATTTTGAAAATGGTACACATAGGAACAATCATTATACAAGGACGCATTTTGATAGGGCTCCCTCACAGATCCATTTGGCTTAAAAGGGTTTAAAAGTCATCTCATCTCATATGAGAAATTTGATTTGGAAATGAATGTCATTTATTTATTTATGCAGAATATGAGTCACAAGATTTTTAAAAAAAAAACACAACAATGTCAACATTAGAGAAGATGTATGATCATTCAGAATCTTGTTTTTATGAAAATAGTATACAAGTATTTTTTTTGATCGGTAAAATATTGATATTTTATTATTAATATAAAATAAAAAGGAGTTCAACAAAATTCAGGGCAAGCCCTGCCAAAATATACAGTCTGATGCTTCCAACACAACAAAATATCAAGGTACTAAGACCCTCACCCATCGCAGACTGACGATAAGCCATATCTGTGAATTCCTACCAAAGTTCTCCACTGAGCTCATATACAATACTACCCAAGCCTAGACAAAACCACTCAAAATGGGCCAAAACAGTAGATACAACTGAAAAACCATAAACAGTAATCAAAAGGACAGAAGACAAGTGGAGTATGACTACTCTTTCCTAGCTTTTCCCAAAGGTCCATTGACCCAGTAATCCTTTGGGTCATACTCCACTTTAAGTTTTTTGTCCAGCATCTTGCTCTTGGCCTCCATCCTCATTTTCTTCCTCTCCAGCTCGAGTACATGTACATGTTCTTTCAAGAATTGCCACCCCACAGCCGCATCCTCCCTACATTCTTCCAGATTGGATGTAGCACCCCACACCAGAAAAGGTTTGAAGGGAGGCTGCCCATCACCCACTTGAAGGGAGGCTGGCCATCACCCACCTTACGCCAGAAACCTTCCTCTGCATGGGAACCCTTCCCTGGTTCAGCCATAGCAACAGTCGGCATCAGTCCCTCAAGTCATTCAGAACGAACACAAGCCTTCATGATCCAAACTGCTTCCTCTTTCGTACGCAGCTCCAAAGCCCAAACGAGTAGCATGGTAGCAATGTCAATATTAGCTCTATACTTATGATCAGAATTTAAAAACTCCTTACCAAATAACAGGTCTATGATTCGCCAAAATTCTGGATTATCCAGAATAAGAACATTCTTCATCTGCTTTCTTGAAATTTCCCCTATGAAACATTACTGTTAACATGTCGTGTGTAGCGAGAAATAGGCTTTGATCACACCAGTAAACTTCATTCTACTCTGGAAATTTCTATGCTTACGCTGAGAGTAAATGGACTGGAAATCTATCTATTAACTGGGAGTTTATCACCCTGCATACCACACACGTGCCAAGCCATCATATCACATAGAGGCCGCAGGTAATATATTACCGAGGAGCCTCCTTGCATACCACATCAGCCTCGAAAATCAGCGTGCATCACTTCAAATCTTTCCCATATAAACAACTCTGCATCCCTGAACTGTCCGCTTCTTAAAATGAGTTCTACTTTCATCATGCACAACGGCACGACAAATAAATAATCCCTGGCCATGGGCATCATTAAATTGTCACTTCAAATTTAAAACAGTGGTAATATTGACACTGCCACAGAAACCCACTCTAACTTTCGACTGTCCCTCCGATGTTTGAAAAAGCTATTACCATTGGCCATAAAAATTTGACAAATAAATCCTTTTCACGAGAAGAATGAAGATTTAATAGTCTGTGCTCCACAATACAAACATCGCTAACAGTTAGGGACATCGATGCAGATTCAAATTTGAATTTAAATGTGGGATGGACACATCAAGCCCTAAATATTAATCCCTCTCCAATCTTCAAAAACATCCCCCATATTTTGAAAAGACACCGCCTATTTCGAAAGAGTATCAGCAATATGGTTACCTTCCCGGAGAATGTTTGTGATTTTAAATTTTTTGAATTCTTCAATTTCTGGCGTATAATGTTTACAATCTTTTCAATTTTCCTTGCATGAATCTTTCCTTCCGAGATGGCATTAACAATTACCTGAGAGTTCCCTTCCCGATGTAACTGCTCCACTTCAATCCTTTGAGCCAGCTCAACCACCAACAAGGTCACCATCGCCTCTGCATCATTATTTGTTCCATCTTCAAGCTTGCTTGTAGCCATGGCCACAATGTTGCCCTCCATATCACGGGTCACACCCTGTGCCCGAAGGACCTGGATTCCCTTTGGATGCGCCATCAAAATTTATTTGGATCCATCCTTGGTCTGGCTTTTCCCATCGTATAGACTCCCTAGCCACAGCATTAGGATCAATCCTACAAAGGCCATAAATGGGTGGGGAATTTGTATACAAGTTAATCATTGACAAAATGCTGCAGTTATGTTTGCCTTGTTCTGTGTGTTAGATTTATTAAGTCTTAATATGAATTCTGGGTAATAGGGCTGAATGCTGTCTTTTTCCTTGCAGGAGGAAGCCCAAATATCATCTGTAAGTGTTCCTGTGAGCAGTAATTGTGGGCAGGGAAGCGCGCTAGTTGAAACTCCTGAAGAAGACCAAAAAACTCTTCCAAAAAAAAAGCGCCTCTCTAATAGGAGTGGCAAAAAAAAATTGAATGACTCTGTCAAAGAAACGGGAGAAGTCTCAGATGGCAATTTGAAAGCTCTAAATTCAAACGTAAAAAAGGATTGTTTTGACTTGACAATACTTGACATCTTCCCAAGCATTTGTTCAAAACCACAAGCATTGGAAGATGAAAATGTTGGTATCTTGTCGGATCGTATCAATTTTCTCTCAGTTTCAGGGACTGAACAATCAGGAAGTGTGGACTCTGACCGTTTTCTGGAACCCCGTGAGGTAAATATATCTTTTTTGAAGCCAGCCTTTGTGCCTAGTAGATGGGGGATTGAAAAGATGACCCTGTTGCATAAGGAACTTCCATTACAACTTTCCTCCCGGAAACTGAAGATACGATTTGGAATAAGTAAAAAATTTCTAACCCCGACAGGCAAACCAAAATTATCATTTGTTGTTGAGCCATCACAAGAAACATGTGACATTCTGAAAAATTGTGATAAACTTGCCCATGATTTGTACTCAGAGTGTAACGGTAACTCTGAATGGAGGCCTTTGGTGACAACAAAAAATAGTCTAGTGAATTCCATTCACACCATTCGGATGAAGTAAGTATTTATTGGGCTTCCTTTTGCTCTTTTGAACTTTTCTTAATAAAATACCATAGTGGATATAGGCTTACAGCAAATTTTTTAAGTGCAAATCCTGAGTGAGCTATGGTTATGCTGCTCTGCTATATGTCAATTGACTTTACGTTTTTATGTTTTGCCTTTTGCCAGCATTGCAACCCAAGGTGCTGGGGAGACGGCAACAGATTTATATGAGAGAGATTCAGCTGGAACAACTAAAAGACTTTCTCTTACCAATGTGGACTTTGATGAACTTGATAAACTGTTTGTTTATGGAAAATTAGTTGATGCAGATTATATTTTTGATATATATGATTACAAACAGAATGCAGGGATCCGCCTTGTTGCTCGAAGATTGATGGTGGGCATTGCGCTGTAAATTGTGTTGTTTGTTTTCACACTTATAAATTTAATGGGGCATTGAATTGTACTTTTCCAAGCATACTGTTGTACCTGGCATCCAGATGAGGTGCACAGGAATCTAAGGCTTTTCATAAATTTTTGAATGTTATTTTTCAGGAATATATCCTGTATTTGAAGCTATCAAGTTGTGAAACGCTCATTGATATCTGATCATTCTTCAGAAGTATTGCAATATTTGCTAGTTTGTTCACTCTGGATTGCCTGCTTTGTCTATAACAAACTACTGCACGTTTAAACAAATTATCGTTTATGTGGACTAATAGTTCAGCAAAGCTCAAGTTTTTCATGAAGCTTTGCTGTGAAATCTGTAGATAAACATAATTAAGATTGACAAAGCTCCTCCTTCCTACTTTGGCCTGAAAAATGAGCAATACTCAAGTTTTTCTTTCTCATTACTGAGTTCTTCCATCCTAAATTATTAGTTACTAGTTATGCTCAGAGGCATTTTACATTTGTATATGTAAAAATTTAAATACAATAAATAATCTTTTGTTATCATTTTCTAGTCTTTGTTTTTTAAGCTTTATTTCCATTTTAAGTGGATTTTTTTAAATATAGAACTTTAAAACTAAAAACTAAAAACTAAAAACCTGTCATCGTTTCAATTAATTATCAAAAGGGCGATGTTTTTGATATAAATCCTTAAACAAACTCAATTTTATTACGTGGCATCTCATAGGTCAGTAAGAGTCCGTAAATGGAAAAAAAAATTATCCCTTCAAGACAATTTACTATTTCTTGAAAATGTTGGCAGTATATAGGGGAAGTGCAATACCTACACACCTTAACTTTGCACACTTGTAGAGCCTAAAGTTTATGTTAGATTTTGATGATTTTTTTGGTTGTCTTTGTATAGAGTTGACACCTTAAAAAATATTTTTGGGCTTCTAGGTATGAATGAAACTCCCAATTTTTAAACACAAAAAATATTTAATTATACAATGATCTGACTATGGGATTGCCATCATTGACCACTTTAGCATTAGGATGGGGCTTTAATAAAATCATTCAACAACTTTCAAAAATCGTTAACACCCCATCCATAAATAATTCAACACACGTCTCCGCATGGGGAATGACACATTGTTGTGAAGGGTTTGACTCATTTGATTGTGAATTTTTAATTTTTTACTTATGAAATGTAATGAGCTTGCATTATTATTTGTTATCTCTGCTCTTTTATTCATGGAATTTAAAACATATACATTATTTTATGCAATTGTAGACACTAAAAAATGGTTCATGCCTATGGCCCCCCTTTTTAACATGTCTTCTATATTGTGTGTTTGATTTTTATCATTCACCAATAGTGTCATTCTTCTACTAATTAAATAATGAAAACTATTTTATTAATTACTAATTTTTGTCCCTAATTGACATCATATCCTAGTCAATTTGATTGGTCAACCATGTCCGATTAAATGATTTTAACAAAATTCAATCCTTGATCATTTTAATCTTGTCAATCAATCAAATTCATTCTTCTAGGGTAAATAACCATTAATTTATCTCCCATTCCTAAGTCCTATGTCATGTTAATTTATTTATCCCCTTTTGCATTTATTTTTTCTCAATTAATTAATTTTAAAATTAATTAATTGTCCTTTTTTCAACTGTGGGAATAATTGATTTTTAAAATTTAAATATTCCCTCCTAATTTGCCTCCATTTCCTTGATTTATGCCTCCACACACTAATTAAGCTTCTATCTCCTACTTTCTAGCCTTACACCTTCCATTCTTATTTTCCCACTAATTTAGCCTTTCATTTCCCCTTATTTCTCCCTATTGATTTCTCACTTCCAAATTATGATTCGATCATGTCATAATTTGTCATAAACATTTTCCATTTTGCATATCAATTTTGTCATTTGCCAAAATCATTAACCCATTTGTTAGAACTTGTCATAATTGTGTTTCCAAATGAACATTTCAAATTGTCATAAATCATGTTATTTTCTAATTTGGAGTATTCAAAGGCAATCCTAACTGTTGATTGGATTTCAATCTTTTCTGTCAATTTTGAGTTCCAAAACTCTATAAATTGAGTGCATTTTCCTTCAATTATTTTTAACAACCATCATCTTTCAAATCTTCTCGCCATTACTGTTGATTTCTTTATTTCATGCTATAGGACACACACACACACACACACACACACACACACACACACACACACACACACACACACACACACATATTCCCCTTTCTATGCTAATCATGTTAGTTCACTTTCAAAGAACTCATAAAATATTATTAATAATAGAAAATAAAACTCAAAAACTCCCAAACTGGACCCTCTAATCCACCATACTAACTTATGAGGGTCACAATAATAGGCTAATCCCTTGAACTCTGATGCTCACAAAAATGGGGACATTATAGTCCTCGTAAAAAAATTCCAGGAGATGCTATGCAGATTCAAACATAAAAAAATAACATTCCAGAGTAATTTTAAACTGATGTAGGTATTCTAAACTCCAAACTCATGTAATTCCATAAACCAAATTCAATTTTTAATAAGCAATCTCAGTTCTATATTCACGTTAAAACGCAAATAGCATAAATTGTTGTAGACTCAACAAAGAGAAATATTTTGTGCACCTCTTAAAAAACTAATTGTATTATTCCCCAACGTCAATCATTGCCCGGTCCGTGTTATATTGCCACGTGGAATCACTCCTTCATATCCTGCGACTACTTGTATCGGCCTTAAGGCAATTTGTCCAGTCTCTTCCGCAATCTGTTAACTGGTGTAAGGCCGTGCGTTCCCATTAGGTAGGGACCACGTGCATGACTCAGAGATGTTCGGGTATTGTTTTCTGAACCCACTAGATGTTTCCTGTATACCGCGTATTTCACTTCTTCTGCATTCTTTCCAAACGATTGCCACCGTGCTTGTAAGGTGTCGGTTGAGTGTAGATGATGGAAAACTAAGTGGCCCGTGGTCGCCTTACATGCTCACTGTCTCCATTTCTTCCTTCTGCCTGACTTAAATGACTATACGATCTCCCGCTATTTATTATAGTCGGTAACTCTTCCTACGATCTCCACTAGGCCAGGAAAATCTTTGACAAAAGGAGACACCTGTACTGCATTATCTGCCAAAATCTTCAAACTTTTTCCACAAATTCCTGCATACCTTCTCCTCCAAGAGCTTCGCTTTTTGACAACCACAATTAGTTGTAATATTCCCGTAAGGGAACTACTTTATTTAAAAAATACAACTTAATGTTACATTCCGTTTAATTATATAATATTAATTTGTCCAAGTAATTAATATTAAATAATTAAATTCCTTTATTTTATTAGCCCCATAATGATTATTTGGGGACATTACAAATCTCCCCTGCCTCGTGTTTCTTTCCCACAAGCAACTATGAATCTGGATGGCTCAGAATCTGCTCATTTTTTCAAGTAGCATCGTCCAAAGGCAAATCCTTCCATTTGATTAGATATTCCCGAATAGTGCGGTTACGCAGATGTCGATCCCGCGTTTCTACAATCTTCTCAAGAATCATTGCAAGTTGCCCTTCCTCATCCAAGGGAGGTAAAACCTCTGAAACCGTGACCTGTTGACCCGAAGCCTTCTTGAGACAAGAGACATGGAATACATTGTGGATCCTGCTATCCGCTGGTAAAACCAATTCATATGCAACTTCTCCAGTTTTGCCTACAATTGGATAAGGCCCATAAAACCGAGGCTTCAAATTCTTAGCCCCACTCCATTTGAGAGATGACTGTCGATAGGGCTATAATTTGAGATACACTAAATCACCAATCTCAAAACTCTGTTCCACCCTCTTCTTATTAGCGTAGATCTTCTGCCGGTTTTGAGCCCAATGTAGAGTTTCCTTGAGGGTTTTCAAGATGTCCCGACTCTCCTGAAGCCAATCTCGTGACTTGGGCACATTTCTGGTATCAAAAGCGATATCTACAAAGGATAAAGCATCATACCCATATAATGCCTTAAACGACGTCATATTGATGGACATATGGAAAGTAGTATTATAACAATACTCGCCCAAATGCAACCAATGAATCCAAGCCTTTTGATGCTTTGCGACATAATTACGAAGGTAGCCTTCAATCCATTTATTGACTATCTCTGTGTGGCCATCGGTCTGTGGATGGTAACTAGTGCTGTGATGCAATACTGTACCTGTCAACTTGAATAATTCTGCCCAAAAATAACTCAAAAACTAGCTATCATGATCACTGATTATATTCTTTGGTAGACCATGTAAACATAATACATCCTTGAAAAATAAGTCAGCAACCTGAACAATTGTGAATTCTGTAGTGATAGCGAAGAAATGTGCAAATTTTGTTAGTTGATCAACCACCACAAAAATACAATCTTTTCCTTGAGCTTGTGGTAAACTAGTAATGAAATCTATTGAGTTACTCTCCCATTTCCGATCCAGAATAGGCAAAGGCTGCAATAACCCGACTGGATAAGTATGTTCTGCTTTATTCTGCTGACATGTGATACATTCCTTGACGTATTGTAAAACATCATTTTGAGCCCTTTCCATGTGAATCTCTCACGAATGTGCCTGTAAGTTTTGAAATAACCTGGATGTCCTGCTAACGGTAAATCATTAACTGTTTGCAAAATTCTCAGCTTTAATTTAGACTCAGGTACTAAGAAGATTTTATCTTTGTAGTAAATAATGTCATTCACAACTTTGTACCTATCATTTTGAACTTTCCCATCCAATAAATCACAAGCAATGAATTTTTTAGAATATTCGACCAACAAGGATCTCCAATCAGCTGATACCCCACTTAAACCATTTATTTCTTGCCCCCTAGACAAACCATCAACTACAACATTGTTCTTACCCTTAACATACTCAATTTCAAAATCATAACCTTGAATTTTATTGATCCATTTTTGTTGCCTATCATTCAAGTCTCTTTGACTAATAAAATACTTCAAACTATTATGATCAATTTTAACTACAAATTTGGCCCCAACTAAATATTGTTTGAATTTAGCTAATGCATGCATAATAGCTAACTTTTCCTTGTCGTATATGGAATACAATTTTTCAACAATAGTGAGTTTTTTGCTTTCAAACACTATTAGATGTTTATTTTGCATTAATACGGCTCCAATTCCTTTACTTGACGCATCACATTCTAATACAAAGGGCTAATCAAAATCTGGTAATGCAAGGATAGGGCAAGAACTCATTACCTCCTTGAGTTTGTCAAATACATGTTGTGACTATGTAGTCCATTTGAATACCCCTTGTTTGGTAAGATTTGTTAGTGGTGCTCCAAGCTGTGAAAACCCTCTGACAAATCTCCTGTAATAACTTCATAGACCAAAGAAACCTCTTAAATAAAAAAGAGTCCTTGGAGGCGGCCAATCTTGAATAGCCCTTATCATTTCTTGATGCACCTGCACACCTTTAGCACTGATCATATGTCCCAAGTATAAAATTTATGTCATACCAAATTCATATTTAGAAGCTTTTGCATACAGAGATTGAGACTCCATTATACCCAAAATTTCATCAATATGTTTCAGGTGTTCCTCCCAAGTCTTGCTGTAAATCAATATATCATCAAAGAAAACAAGCAAGAATTTCCGCAGTTGCTTATTAAAAACATGGTTCATACAAGACTGAAATATTGCTGGAGCATTTGTCAGTCCAAAGGGCATAACCAAATATTCATAATGACAACAGAAAGCAGTTTTATGAATATCCTATTCCCTTAACTTAATCTGATGATACCTTGATCTCAAATCAATTTTAGAAAAATATACAAGACCATGCAATTAATATAACAATTCATCAATGCAGGGAATCATATATCTGTTTTTAATAGTCTTTTTATTGAGGGCACGATAGTTGATACACATGCGTAGAGTCCCATCTTTATTTTTTACCATCACTACCGATGAAGCAAATGGACTCAAGCTGGGCCTAACATGTCCCATCTCTAATAGCTCCTTAATAGATTTTTCTATTTCATTTTTGAATGCCTTAGGATGCCTGTACAGAGTAGCGATAACGGGCTTAGCCCCTTCTTCCAAATCAATTGTATGTTCAAAACCTCTATCTGGGGGTACCCCAGGGGGGGTATATCACTGAAAACTAAACTATGAGAATCTAGTATTTGCAACAAATCATCTGAATAATGCTTAGTTTCAAAACCTGTTACCTTTGTAGAGATCAAACATTGTGCTGAGCAAGCAACCTCACCATGTTGGGAAATGGCTTCCATCCCTTGAGCAGAGACAATTCTAGGTCCACCATTTGACATTCCCCTAAGAATCACCTTTTGTCCATTCACCTTGAAAGAGAATTCCATACGTTTAAATCTCTGCGAATATTTATCCAAAGTTTCCATCAATTGAATTCCCAAGACAACATTAGTATCTGCTAAATCAATTACATAAAAATCATCTGTCAACGTATAGTTACCAAGAGAAATACTCAATTGTGGAACTTTATGTGTGCTTACTAAATTAGTACCACCTGCAACTTTCACATCAAAACCTTCATGTTTAACTATATGTAAACCTCTTTTCTTAACAAGAGAAGCATCAATAAAATTATGAGTAGATCCACTATCAATCATAACAATAACTCGCACACCCTGTAACACCCCTCTTACACTGAAAATGCTGTAATGAGGAATTCCTGTCATGGACGCTATTATACCACCTGACTGTTTATTTTCCTGTTCAGAGGCAGAAACCTTTTGGGAACTTTCTATATTGGAAACTATATTTTCCTCGTCTTCATCATCATCTGATATTACTTCAATGTAATGTATTTTTGCTTTACCCAAACACATATGACCTGGTTGCCATGATTATTTACAACTAAAGCACAATTTGCGCCTTCTGAATTCATCCCTTTCCTCTTTATCAAATCTGGGTTTTGGGAACGTTTCTTTGTTGGAAGGCTCTTTGTCTTTATCCGGTTTCGGTAGAGGGTTTTTATTCCAAATTATTCCTTGTGAGGAAGGTTCTAGACATCTAGCTTTCTTTATAGCCATTTGTAGTGTGGTAGGATATAAAGACTTCACCCATCCTTTCAAAGAATTAGAGAGTTCATCAATAAAAAAATTTCAGTGACAAGCACAACCAATTTTTCAAATTCTATTATATATTGTTCAACTGTCCTTGTTTGTTTCAGTTGTGTTAATTATTTTAAATGTAATTCAGGATCTTTGGAATCAAACCTATCAATGAGACGTTCAGTGAATTCCAAATATGTATCTACTAAATTATGGCCCAATGTGACTTGCCTATGATGCCACCATTCATGTGCTACCCCATCAAGATGTAACACTGCATATTTGATAGCTTCATCCTCCCTCATAGGGTTTAGTTAAAAATATGTCTAATTTTTGAACCCAAGCCCTAGTAGTGGTTTTGCCCGTGCCATCAAAATAAGGGATGAAGATCTTCCCAATTTTCCTTTGTCATTCACTATTGTAATTTCTGCCCCTATGCGGCTTATGTTTCATTCTGACATCCATGTACTCCCTAAATGAAATGTGAGATCTGAACTATGCCCTAGCTGAGTCCCAACCATTCAAAATTTCATCAAGTACTTCTCTAATTGTAGGTTCATGTTCTGGATGTACATTTTGTGGATTAAATTTGGCATATAAGGTCTGGCTGTTGCTAATCTTTCAGACTGATTATTATTAACTGAACGATCATCCCTACCACCTTCATTCTGATTTTGGTTTAAATTTGAGTCATGAACTGAGTCATCAGATTGGTCATAGTATTTATATTATTTTGCATGTCTTCTTGACTTCTTATCAATGCCGCAATTAAATCTATGTTATTTTCTGATTCCCCCATGTTATTGTTGTGTTCAAAAATTATTTCTTCTTTTATCTCAGTATGAATTTCCTCAATTTCAAATTGTGGAGTTGAACTAGGAGTGGTTGGATTTCTATTTTGACGTTCTCTGGTATTCCGGAAGTTGTAATGGCTTGATGGCATATTCAGTAAAACATTTCTACTCTTTTGGCAATACAAACACCCTATTGGCTGACAAGATTGAAATCTCTGATACCACTGTAAAATTCCAGGAGTAGCTATGCAGATTCAAACATAAAAAGCTTTCCAGATTAATTTTAAACTGATGAAGGTATTCTAAACTCCAAACTCATGTAATTCAGGAAACCAAATTCAATTTTTAATAAGTAATCTCAATTCTATATTCACGTAAAAATGCAAATAGCATAAATTGTTCTAGACTCAACAAAGAGAAATATTTTGTACACCTCTTAAAAATAATTGTATTATTCCCCAACGTCAATCATTGCCCGGTCCATATTGGAAACATGTCTACATCGATATTACCACGTGGAATGGCTCCTTCATATCCTGCGACTACTTGTATCGGCCTTAAGGCAATTCGTCTGGTCTCTTCTACAATCTGCTAATTGACGTAAGGCTGTGCGTTCCCAATAGGCAGCGACCATGTTCACGACTCAGAGATGTTTAGGTATTTTTTCTGAACCCGTTGGATGCTTCCCGTACACCACATATTTCACTTCTTCCGCATTCTTTCCAAATGACTTCCACCGTGGTTGTAAGGTGTCGGTTGAGCATAGACGTTGGAAAACTAAGTGGCCCGTGACGCCTTACGTGTTTAGTGTCTCCATTTCTTCCTTTTTCCCGACTTAAATGACTATACCATCTCCTGCTATTTATTATAGTTGGTAACTCTTCCTACGATCTCCACTAAGCCAAGAAAATCTCCAACGAAAGGAGACATCTGTACTGCACTATATGCCAAAACAATGTTCTACCTTTTTCCACAAATTCCCGCATACCTTCTCCTCCAAGAGAATAGATTTTTGACAACCACAATTGGTTGTAATATTCCCGTAAGGGAACTACTTTATTTAAAAAATGCAACTTAATGTTACATTCCCTTTAATTATATAATATTAATTTGTCCGAGTAATTAATATTAAATAATTAAATTCCTTTATTTTATTAGCCCCATAATGATTATTTGGGGACATGACAAATCTCCCCTGCCTCCTGTTGCCTTCCCACAAGCAATTGTGAATTTGGATGGCTCAGAATTTGCTCATTTTCCCAAGTAGCATCGTCCAAAGGCAAATCCTTCTATTTGATCAGATATTCCTGAGTAGTGCGGTTACGCAAATGTCGATCCCACGTTTCTACAATATTCTCAGGAATCATTGCAAGTTCCCTTCATCATCCAAGGGAGGTAAAACCTTTGAAATTGTGACCTGTTGACCCAAAGCCTTCTTGAGACAAGAGACGTGGAACACACTGTGGATCTTTCTATCCTCTGGTAAAGCCAATTCATATGCAACTTCTCCAGTTTTTCCCACACTCAGATAAGGCCCATAAAACTGAGGCTTCAATTTCTCAGCCCCACTCCGTTTGAGAGATGACTTTCGATAGGGCTGTAATATGAGATACACTAAATCACCAATCTCAAAACTCCGTTCCACCCTCTTCTTATCGGCGTAGATCTTCTATCGGTTTTGAGCACAATGTAGATTTTCCTTGAGGGTTTTCAAGATGTCCTGACTCTCCTGAAGCCAATCCCGTGACTTGGGCACATTATTGGTATCAAAAGAGAGATCTACAAAGGATAAAGCATCATACCGATATAATGCCTTAAACGATGTCATACCGATGGACATATAGAAAGTAGTATTATAGCAATACTTGCCCAAATGCAACCAACGAATCCAAGCCTTTTGATGCCCTACGACATAATTATGAAGGTAGCCTTCAATCCATTTATTGACTATCTCTATCTGGCCATCGGTCTGTGGATGGTAACTAGTGCTGTGATGCAATACTGTACCTTTCAACCTGAATAATTCTGCCCAAAAATTACTCAAAAACCTGCTGTCACGATCACTAATTATATTCTTTGGTAGACCATGTAAACATAATACTTCCTTGAAAAACAAGTCGGCAACTTGAACAATTGGGAATTCTTTAGTGATAGAAAAGAAATGTGAAAATTTTGTTAGTCGATCAACAACCACAAAAATACAATCTTTACCTTGAGATCATGGTAAACCAGTAATGAAATCCATTGAGATACTCTCCCATTTCCAATTTGGAATAGGCAAAGGCTGCAATAACTTGACTGGATAAGTATGTTCTGCTTTATTCTGCTGACATGTGATACATTCCTTGACATATTGTAAAACACAATTTTTGAGCCCTTTCCATGTGAATCTCTCACGAATGTGCCTGTGTTTTTGAAATAACCTTGATGTCCTGCTAACGACAAATCATTAACTATTTGCAAAATTCTCAGCTTTAACTTAGACTCAGGTACTAAGAAGATTCTATCTTTGTAGTAAATAATGTCATTCACAACTTTGTACCTATCGTCCTAAACTTTCCCATCCAATAAATTACAAGCAATAGAGTTCTTAGAATATTCGACCAACAACAAGGATCTCCAATCAGCTGATTCCCCACTTAAACCATTTATTTCTGGCCTCCTAGACATAGCATCAGCTACAACATTGTTCTTACCCTTAACATACTCAATTTCAAAATCATAAGCTTAAATTTTACTGATCCATTTTTCTGCCTATCACTTAAGTCTCTTTGACTAAGAAAATACTTCAAACTATTATGATCAATTTTAACTACAAATTTGGCCCCAACTAAATATTGTCCGAATTTAGCTAATGCATGCATAATAGCTAATATTTCCTTATCGTATATGGAATATAGTTTTTCAACACTAGTGAGTTTTCTGCTTGCAAACACTATTGGATGTTTATTTTGCATTAACACGGCTCCAATTCCTTTACTTAATGCATCACATTTTAATACAAAGGGCTGATCAAAATCTGGTAATGCAAGGATAGGGCAAGAACTCATTACCTCCTTGAGTTTGTCAAATACCTGTTGTGACTCTTTAGTCCATTTGAGTGCCCCCTGTTTGGTAAGATCTGTTAGTGGTGCTCCGAGCTATGAAAACCCTCTGACAAATCTCCTGTAATAACTGCATAGACCAAAGAAACCTCTTAAATAAAAAAGAGTCCGTGGAGGCGGCCAATCTTGAATAGCCATGATTTTTTTCGTGATGCACATGTAAACATTTAGCACTGATCATATGTCCCAAGTATAAACTTTCTATCATACCAAATTCACATTTAGAAGCTTTTGCATACAGAGATTGAGACTCCATTATACCCAAAATTTCATCAATATGTTTCAGGTGTTCCTCCCAAGTCTTGATGTAAATCAATATATCATCAAAGAAAACAAGCAAGAATTTCCGTAGTTGCTTATTAAAAACATGGTTCATACAAGACTGAAATGTTGCTGGAGCATTTGTCAATTCAAAAGACAACCAAAAATTCATAATGACCATAATGACAATGGAAAACAATTTTATGAATATCCAGTTCCCTTAACTTAATCTGATGATACCCTGATCTCAAATCAATTTTAGAAAAATATACAACACCATGTAATTCATCTAACAATTCATCAATGCGGGGAATCATATACCTATTTTTAATAGTCTTTTTATTGAGGGCACGATAGTCGATACACATGCATAGAGTCCCATCTCTCTTTTTTACCATCACTACCGATGAAGCAAATGGACTCGAGCTGGGCCTAACATGTCCCATCTCTAATAGCTCCTTAATAGATTTTTCTATTTCATCTTTGAATGCCTTAGGATGCCTGTATGGAGTAGTGATTACGAGGTTAGCCCCTTCTTCCAATTCAATTGTATGTTCAAAACCTCCATTTGGAGGTACCCCAGGGGGTATATCACTGAAAACTAAACTGTGAGAATCTAGTATTTGCAACAAATCATCTGAATAATGCTTAGTTTCAATACCTGTTACCTTTGTAGAGATCAAACACTGTAATGATCAAGCAACCTCACCATGCTGGAAAATGGCTTCCATCCTTTTAGCAGAGACAATCCTGGGTCCACCATTCGACATTCCCCTAAGAATCACCTTTTGTCCATCGACCTTGAAAGAGAATTCCATACGTTTAAAACTTTGTGAATATTTATCCAAAGTTTCCATCCATTGAATTCCCAAGACAACATTAGTATCTGCTAAATCAATTACATAAAAATCATCTGTCACCATATATTTACCAAGAGAAATACTCAATTGTGGAACTTTATGTGTGCTTACTAAATTAGTACCACCTGCAAATATCACATCAAAACCTTCATGTTTAACTACATGTAAACCTCTTTTCTTAACAAGAGCAACACAAATACAATTATAAGTAGATCCACTATCAATCATAACAATAACTCGCTGACCTTGTAACACCCCTCTTACCATGAAAATGTTGTAATGAGGAATTCCTGTCATGGACGCTATTATACCACCTAGCTATTTATTTTCCTATTCAGAGGCAGAAACCTTTTGGGAACTTTCTATATTGGAAACTATATTTTCCCTGTCTTCATCATCATCTGATATTACTTCAATGTAATGTATTTTTCCTTTACCCAAATACCTATGACCTCAGTGCCATGATTCTTTACAATTGAAGCACAATTTGTGCCTCATGAGTTCATCCCTTTCCTCTTTATCAAATTTGGGTTTTGGAAACATTTCTTTGTTGGAAGGCTCTTTGTCTTTATCTGGTTTCAGTAGAGGGTTTTTGTTCCAAATTTTTCCTTTTGAGGAAGGTTCTTCTTAATATCCATTTGTAGTGTGGTAGGATATAAATACTTCACCCATCCTTTAAAAGTATCAGATAGTCCATCAATAAAAAGAACAATCTTGTTTCACTCAGAAATTTCAATGACAAGCACAACCAATTTTTCAAATTTTATTATATATTGTTCAACTGTCCCTGTTTGTTTCAGCTATATTAATTCTTTTAAATTTAATTCAGGATCTTTGGAATCAAACCTATCAATGAGACGTTCAGTGAATTCCAAATATGTATCTACCAAATTGTAGCCCAATGTGACCTGCCCATGATGCCACCATTCATGTGCTACCCCTTCAAGATGTAACATTGCATATTTGATTGCTTCATCCCCCCTCATAAGGTTTAGTTGAAAATATGTGTCTAATTTTTGAACCCAAGCCCTGGTAGTGGTTTTTCCCGTGCGATCAAAATAAGGTATGAACATCTTCCCAATTTTCCTCTGTAATTCACTATTGTAATTTCTGCCCTTATGCGGCCTATGTTTCATTTTGACATCCATGTACTCCCTAAATGACATGTGAGATTTGAATTCTACCCTAGCTAAGTCCCAATCATTCAAAATTTCATCATGTACTTCTCTAACTATAGGTTCATGTTCTGGTTGTACATTTTATGGAGTAAAATTTGGCATATAAGGTTTGGATGTTGCTGATCTTTCAGGATGATTATTATTAATAGAATGATCATCCCTACCACCTTCATTCTGATTTTTGTTTAAATTTTGAGTCATGAACTGAGTCATCAGATTGGTCATACTATTTATATTGTTTTGCATGTCTTGTTGACTCTTATCAATGCTGCAATTAAATCCCTGTTATTTTTTGGTTCCCCCATGTTATGATCGTGTTCAAAAATTATTTCTTCTTCTATCTCAGTATGACTTTCCTCAATTTCAAATTATGGAGTTTAACTAGAAGGAGTGGTTGGATTTCTATTTTGACGTTCTCTAGTATTCTGGAAGTTGTAATGGCCTGATGGCATATTCAATAAAACATTTCTATTGTTTTGGCAATACAAACACCCTACAAGTTGGCAAGATAGAAAGCTCTAATACCACTGTAAAATTCCAGGAGACACTATGCAGATTCATACATAAAAAAAAAAACTTTCCATATTAATTATAAACTGATGAAGGTATTCTAATCCTTAAACTCATGTAATTCCAGAAACCAAATTCAATTTTTAATAAGCAACCTCAATTCCATATTCAGGTAAAAAAAATAGCATAAATTGTTGTAGACTCAACAAAGAATAGAAATATTTTGTGCACCTCTTAAAAATTAATTGTATTATTCCCGAACGTCAATCATTTCCCAGTCTGTGTTGGTAGTTGTGTCTGCATCAATATTACCGCATGGAATGGCTCCTTCATATCCCACGACTACTTGTATGGACCTTAAGGAAATTTGTCCGATCTCTTTCGCAATCTGTTAACTGGCGTAAGGCTGCACGTTCCCAATAGGCAGGGACCATGTGCATGACTCAGAGATGTTTGGGCATTGTTTTTTGTACCCGTTGGATGCTTCCCATACACCATGTATTTCACTTCTTTCGCATTCTTTCCAAACAACTCCCACCATGGTTGTAAGTTCTTGGTTGAGTGCAGACGCTGGAAAACTAAGTGGCTTGTTGACACCTTACGTGTTCACTATCTCCATTTCTTCCTTCTGCCCAACTTAAATGACTATACCATCTCCCACTATTTATTATAGTCGGTAACTCTTCCTACGATCTCCACTAGGCCAAGAAAATCTCTAACAAAAGGAGACACCTGTACTGTACTATCTGCCAAAACAATCTTCAAATTTTTTCCACAAATTCCTGCATACCTTATCCTCCAAGAGCATGGCTTTTTGACAACCACAATTGGTTGTAATATTCCCTTAAGGGAACTAATTTATTTAAAAATGCAACTTAATGTTACATTCCCTTTAATTATATAATATTAATTTGTGAGTAATTAATATTAAATAATTAAATTCCTTTATTTTATTAGTCCCATAATGATTATTTGGGGACATGACATAATCCCTCGAACTCTGATGCTCACAAAAATGGGGACATTATAGTCCTCCCTCCCTAAGATTGCTTTTTCCCAAGCAATCACGATTGAAAAGAAAATCCACTAAATTGGAAGTCCAAAGGAAGACTAAGAAAATTACCACACTGAAAGACAACTACAATACCGACATAACCATAACTGCACAAAAATAAACAACCCATCTGTCCAATCTCAATCCACTAAAACTGTGCATCTGAAACAAATCATGCACATGAAGGTCAAAAGTGAAATTGCAAGTAATCCACACCATGTACACACTGTAATACTCCCCAATGGACCTAGACTTGAACCTGATGCAAGGGTAGGACCCCACAACACACTCAAGAGTGCCCAACCAAATATACCTGGATCCCAAATCCTGAATAGATGCCTGCCAAAAAGAACAACCACAAACTTCTGTTGCACAAATATGATCACAACATCGCACAAATATGATCACAACATCACCATGCTGAAAATGGTGAAGCAATCCAATGGGACCCATCCAACATGCAGGGACAACCCTGTAACCACCTAGATCCCCGTATAAACGAAAATCACATCCATCCATCATAAGGAGGTGAGAATATCTGGAAGCATCTACTATACCAAACCTCCCTCTACACTCTATCAATCCTCCATGGGTGTTAAATCCAACCATACTATGAATATAAGAACTCCTAAGGGTGTCTATATCACAACCATGATATCCATCCTCCGCTAAACTGCCATAGATGTGCTGACTCTTCAAGTAGGCCCCTGCCAACTTGCATCTACTGATTCCATCCATTGAAGATGGTGAATATCCATCCCACAAAGGATGTCATAATCCTAGAGCCAATCCACACTGACACATCATCAAACCCTCCACATGTGGATCAAAAGAAAAATGATGAGTACTCCTCACTATGTAGTTACGTTAGAAAGCTCCAACCTCTGTCAATGGCTCATCATTGACAACTCTGGAATTAGGAGATGGCTCCAATCCATAACCCTAAATATTTGATTGGGAAAGGCCACTGGTAACCCTCTCTGCAAACCTAACCACAAAACCTCTATGATGAAGCATTGTAGTCAAAGTATGTACAATCACTCCCTCCAAATGCTGAATGCCACATGAACCTTGGATGGGAGTAGCCTCAGTGAATCCAAATGGTCCCTCCTGAAACTACAAACTCTCAAGTAGGTAATTAATAAATGTATCCATTTAGTAAAACCAATATCAAGCATAATCAACCTGTTCTTTTGCAACCCTCAGCTCATCACTCTAACTTTGCAACACAACAAGCTGGTGTTCAAAATCAGTCGCATGGGATGAAGTAACATATTTTCTTCCAGGGGAGGGAAACAAATCTATATGAGAGCCATACTCCCAACCAGATGACACTCTCTGAGTGCCGTGTGGTGATGATGTAGTAGTGTCGTGTACTAACATACAACTCTTTGGAGAATCCACCACTGCCACACAAGAGCTATCAGTAAACTGACCTGCATCATTTGTCATAGTACTAACCTCAAGAGAACCTAATGCAACAAATGGTCCTCTACTGTTGTCGAGTCTCAACCAAAGCACTCATCCCAACTAAGACTATTGTACCTATATCAAGAATGGATGTAGACTCATACACACTACAACCCATGGGTATATAATAACCACCAAATGCCACTATAAAAGACTATACTCTCTGTAGTTGGTGAAGACTGTGCCAAACTCAACTCTATGGTTAGCTCCTCTAACCATGAATGTGACTCTGAAGGGCCAACTGGGTGATCTCTAATGAGTTCGTAGTCACGTCAAGCTCATGAGTGAGCTCATCAACCTCATATTCCTTCCCCTTTAGTGCATCATAGAAAATACAATCCCACTTGAGAATAAAGTCCCTATCAACAAGTAGTTGTGAGTAATTATGTTTCATTATCCAAATGGCTTCTCAAAGTGCATGAGAATCTGTTAGGGAAATGCCACTATCACTGTGCTCATTTGACATAGGAGTACTCCAACCAAAGGTATCCAACATCGAACGAGAAAAATCAATGTACTCTATGGTTGTGACAATCACGCTATCATTAACCTTAAGTTTCCCAACCAAATGATGTCTCTAAAATTTGTGACTCCCATGCAAGATATCTGAATCAAAGTCTGCATTGTGATACGAGGTTGTATCAACCTCATGATAAGAAACAACATGAGTGATATCATCAATGCACACATAAACATCTAAGGTATTGTTTCTAAGCACCTCATAGGAAGTCTCAAGTGGCAAGGTAGAAGCTACTGATATGACAATATCTTCACACACTTCCACTTCCAATGTAATGGTACCACCATCCAACTCATAATCCTAGGACCCCATGCAACCAAATGATTCTTCTAACTTGTTTTCTAAGGTGTGATCTAAAAACTTAGACTCATTATGACATGAATTTTCATCAACCAATACATCGTTGATACCTAAAACTGAAGTAGCAACATTAGAAGACTCCACAATACTATCATCCTTATCGGAAATGACTTCTATCACTTGATGATGCAAGGAAATAGGACTGCTGTTGCAAAAATCAGAACTGTTCTGGGCCAACCTTTGCATGCAATCTTCATTCTGCTGTAAGCTACAAAGTCCAATTCAGGGAGTGCTTTTGATTCTATGTTTTTCATGTTTTGAGCACTTTATTTCAATTGTGTTAATGGTTAGGCTAGGATTGATTTATGTATGCATTTACAGTTTGGTGGTTCCTCAAGCATGCAATGTTCTTCATTTCCTCATTTTCCTACCCTACAACAATTCGAGTGTCAATTAATAGAATCTACCTACTCTACCACTAAATAGTATAAAAATTCTCTCTTTCCAACAAACACAGTCAATGAAACATAAAGAAGTATTCAAAAGAACAATTACCTTTATACTTACTCATTGTAGCTCAATTACATTGTCTTCCTCTTCCATGAATTCTTAGTTTGTTGATGAGCTCTCAGAACTTTAAATCAACTCTCTAAAATGACTTCAAAGCTTGGAATAGTGGTATTAATGCAAATAGGATGAAACTATCATAAAATGATCAAACTATGATGATGAATTTTCTAAATGGATGATTGATGATGAATAATAGATTTGAAAAGCTACAATGATAATGGATGTTCCTAAATGATCACTAAACAAGCCAATGACTCACCTTCATAATACTAAAATGCCGCAAATGAAAAAATACTCAAAACACTAGAATGCTAATTAGCTTCAAATGAAGGCCAAAGTGCTCCTTTTATAGGTTTTTGCAACCCAAAATCCCATGTTGCAAGATTAGAGGGCTGAGATTGAATCTTGGAGAAAGGATAGTTGTGGTTGAATTGGTTGAGAAAGAATAGGAAGTAGTTGGATTGTGAGAGAGAGAATAGAGGGATGTTCCTCGTACAATGACAATGTGGAGGGTCATATGGGAAGGAGAGACACTTGTCAATTGTCTCTCCATGACTCTTGAGAGGATAAGGGAAAGATAATTTCAAATATTGAACTCTTTGTACAAGTTTCATTGTGAGTCACCATTGACCATATGAGGTGGAGGGACAAGCCACTTTAAATAGGAAAGGTGACAATGACTAAGTACTATGAGAAAATGTAGCCATGAGACTAAGTCTCACAAGGCCACATACCCCTTTTCTTCCCTTCGGACTAGGGACACAATGTTGATGATAAATAGGCTAATTTAGAAATAAAATAAAATAATTTATTTAGAAAAGGGTGATGTGGTAGATGAGGTGGACTAGAAGACCTACTCATGTAGTGACAAGATAATTGTTTATTTATTGAAAATATTTTAATAGGGGTATTTAGAAGAGTTTGTCTTAGAGGAATAATACAAAGTGAATTAACTAAATAAATTAAATAATTCATTTACCAATTATAAGATTACTAATTAAATAATAAATATTTAATTGATTTTCCAAGTCATTTTTAGGTGTATACATTTGTCCCTCTTTGAAATGATATGCGTGTAATATTATTGGAAAGAAAAATTTGGTCTAGATTCTTGCCCTTGCTCCAGGAATTGCGTCGTAAGCATGCCCCCTCGAGAGATTGATTAACACTTTTTTATTGGTGTCAATCATTCTCTCGATGAAATACTAGGCTAGTTGGACAAAAAAAATATGACCCTCAAAAGTTTGGGGATTTCACGTCCTGATGTGCATGGTTTAATTAGGGTTACATGGATATAAGAAGGGGAGAAAGGGTCAAATGGTTCTCATTTGCTCACTTGGAATTGTTGAATTGGTGAGTGCAAGAGAAGGAGAAAGATATCTAAAAGCAAGAGAAAATGTTGTTCCCATTGCACCAACATTGTTTCGAGCGTGTCTGTTGATACCAAAGGATGACAAATTACAGAGAGGCGGTAGGTACCTTGAACGCTCTTTCGATTTTCAACATTTAATGCAATTTTTGGTATGTCAAATTTAGGGTTTGGATGTATGTGCATATATGCATAGTTGTGACACATATGTGCACAAGGTTTCTGCATTTTTTCTATCTGCGCATTTATACATTACTACTGTGCATGCATGAAACTCTTCCACACATTTATAGTTTCTACACATGCATACTATTGTGCTGCGCATACATCAGTTTGAGTTGTGCATCGATACTATGCTGCACATGTATTTTATGATGCTACACATTTGTAACAAATTGTACATGGTAAATAATAAACTTCTATTGTTAATAAATTTGACTTAAGCTAGTTACATTGAGTGATAATCCACTGATTTTGGATGATTTGATAGGTTTTAGTCAACATGATTGCATTTTTGCTAATTAACTAAAATAAATAAGGAAATTGATAGAATTACCTGTAAATTAATGTGATTGATGAAACAATAGTAGGATAATGAGTCGATAGATAGATTTAACTAAATCTTGACTTGCTTTGATATATAGTATTTGTCTGATAGATGTTTGTCTTGTTGATTATTTTAATAGGAAGATTTATCTGACGTGATGATGTCTCAAGAGAGATATCCCATCACGTAGAACTGTAGGCCTACGTTTTCACACATGAATATGATCATGATTGCGTGCACCGGTCTACAACACATTCTTTATACACCCAAGTTTAGGGCGAGCCTAGGGACACTTCTAGCCTTAGCAAAGTGATGACATTTTGAGACCAACACCTTCCACTTACCGGTTGACAAGATGTCAGTTACATTGTAGGATGTATATTGCATTCTCAGATTTACAATCACAGGTGAGTTAGTTTAGTATGACCATCATGATGGTTTAGATGAATGCCATGAGGTCTTTGGAGATGATGAGATTGAGTGATCAAAGATCAACTGGGAGGATATGGTTGCACTATTGGAGCCATTGCCAGTTGTGCTTGTGGGAGCTATAGGGGGTTATGTGTGCCCAGATAGGAGATCTCATGGTTTTTTAGTTGGTTGGGGGAGAACATTATTGAGGATGGTAGATGAGGGTACCCATTTTTCTTGGGGAGTGTGCATGCTTTCCCACCTATACCATGAATTGCATTAGTTTGTATATGATGGTACACACATTTTATCTGCCAGAGTCATGTTACTACATATATGAGCCTAGGAGCATATCACCATCACACGCCCTATCTCTATGAGATTCAGAGGTGCTAGGTAGTCATATATTTTCATGTATGTAGGCTTTAATTTCCAGCTTAAGCGAGGAAAAATTGAGTATTGGAGACATGCATTTGATACATTGGATACTGTTATATGGAGACCTTATCTGGATTGTGAGGAGTGGGAGGATGATAGGATAGAGTTTGTCTATTGTTTTCAAAGTAGGCGGCTTATAGGGAGGACACCATATATTATTGAGAGACAAATTATTAGTCGTGTTCTTTGACAGTTCGGTCATATCCAAGGTATGCCCCAGAGTATTGCTGAGTTTGCCAGGATGCACAAGGAGAGCAGAGAGTGCAGTCCCATGGTTGCATATGAGATAGCGTGAGTAGAGTTCTTTGGTTTACCCTATAAGGCATGGACTATGGGGAGGGATATAATGGATCCAGGGATGACCACTGAGTATGAGAGATATCCGAGAGACCATCCCTTTCCCCACTTGACAACCTTGGATGAGATCCCACCTCCCTTAGAGGATGAAAAAGAGGCAGGGAGACAACCCAAGAGGAGGAGAGTGGGTTAGGGCGGAGGCTAGGGACATGGTCGAGGCCATGATAGTGGAGATGGTGGCGCATATAGGAAAGTTAGAGGCCAAGGGGGGGTGAGGAGATCAGGGAGATTGAGACAACATGCTCAATAGTAGGATCCCCCATTAGTGGATGTTCTAATACATGTACAAGGTGAAGAACCTAGGTCACCAAAAGTACAACCCCGGGCACATCCACAAGCATAGGCACAGGTCCCTCCTCAGATACAAGATGATGTTGAGGTCATCGCTACTATGGATATTCCACATGATGATCCATACATATAGTACCATGGGCATCCAAATTATGACACTAAATTTGATGATCTTCTTGCACAGTTGGTAGAGTTACAGATACAGGTGGATAGGATACCACAGTTAGAGAGCTAGAGAAAGAGGTTACAAAGACAAAGACAGGTACATGATCTTACTATGGAGAGAGACACTGCTATTGAGCGTTATGCATAGGAAAAGGCCTTGGTTGACGAGCTAGAGGTCACAAGATTCATGGAACCTTAGACAAAGACCATGAGAATGATGATCTGTATTGAAAAGGAGTTGGACTATTGGAAAAATGCTTACTACTAGGAAGTTCCTCCTGAGTAACAAATTGAGAGTTACAAAGAGTTCTTATGCAATGAGGGATTTGAGATAGTTACAAGAAAAGAGTGCAGGAGTAGTTTCATGCCCTCTAAGACCTCATACAGGTGTAGGCGATGATTCTACATCTCACACACAACATAGACCGACATATTTTGGGGGCAGTGTAGTCTAGATTCATGGACTTTTAGACACCTTGGTTTCTTGTATTTTTCATGGATCGTTATATGATTTGAGAGACATATTTATTTTGTTTGATATCACTAGAAATTAGAATAATATATTGTTGATCAAGTTATTAATATGGTTAGTATATTGCTCTTTCTTTTACTTCATGGTCTTGTTGTGCTGGAAAATCTCCTAAAGATGCTTCTATTGTTGATATGTAGAGAAAAAGAAAATTTCTTGGAATCAGTGACATTAGAGTCAGTGGATGTGCTAGATATTTCTTGATTTGATTGAAAGAATCTTCAAAATTATCATCTCAATTGTATGATACATTTTTATGCAACAAATGAGTGAATGGATGGCTTCTTCCTTCTAGATGGGATATAAATATTCTTATTGATTGGAGCCTTCCTTGTAGATATCTTAGTTGAATAATATTTTTTGGTGGAGGCATTTCTATGATTTATTTTACCTTTGTTCTATCTACTTCTATTCCCTTTCTATAAAATTTGTAACCCAACAACTTCCTAGATGTAACACCAAATGCACACTTCTTAGGATTGAGTCGGACATTAAATTTTTCCATTTTTGTGAAAATTTTATCTATCACCTTAAAATGATCTCTCCTTGTGAATGACTTTCCCAAGATATAATCCTCATAGTCTTCCATTATTGTGTGCATCATGTAATGAAAGATGGTTGTCATGACCCTCTAGTATGTTGCATGGTATCATTCTTCAATCCAAAAGGCATCACATTCCAATATTAAGTATCCTAAGGAAAAGTAAAAGCCATCTTTTCTTGGTCTTCTAGAACTATCTTTATTTGGTTGTATTCAGAAAATCCATCCATTAAGGATAACATTTCATGCCCATCTGTTAAATCTACAATGATATCAATGTTGGGAAAATAAAAGTCATCCTTTGGACAAGCCTTATTAAAATCTCTAAAATCTGTGCATACTATGATTGACTTGTTTGGTTTGGAAACATGTACTATATTTGAGATCCATTCTGCATAGCGAATTGCTCTTATGAATCCGACATCCAATAGATTTTTCAATTATGCTTTTATAAGTAAGACAATGTGTGGATGCATTTTTCTTAATTTCTATTTGACTGGCTTAACACTCAACACTCTTGATAAATGACACATAATGAGATTTGGATCTAAGCCAAACATATTTGCATAATATCATGCAAAGTTGATTTGTCTATCTATGAAAAACTAGATGAATTCTTCTCGTTCACTCTCTATCAAGGAAGTTGCAAGATGGATAATCCTTTGTGTTGCCTCTGTGCCAATGTTCACTAGTACTGCTGGTTCCATTAATATTGTTGATTGTTCTCGATAGAAATAGTTGGGGAGACTATCAATATTTCCATCCTTTGCTACCTCAAAGAGGTTTTCACAAGCGTATACGTCCATTCTTTTATCTTTTTCACGATCTAATACTTCCATTGTGTGGTTTTTTTTGTTAGATATATTTTTTATTTTTAGATTTTTGTGACTGAAAGGATTGACAGTCTCTCCAAAGTAGGCCATGTCATTGAGTTCTACAGGGAACCCTGACTTATGATCTTCTAGAGGTAAATGATCTTAGATTCTTAGGTAGTTGATAATTGCATAATCATTATGGAAGATATCTAAATCAGATTCACTAGGTGAATCCCAATCTATAAGTTCAGGGTGAACAAGCTATAAAGGCTCATTGGGATCAGTTTCAAAAGCGGTGATAGTAAGGATGGAGAATTTCTTAAGGTTAATAATGGAATTAATGAAGTCTATCTCTATAATCTCCTCAAAATTATCTCTTGCATTAGGAATCTCTCTTTCCTCTTGGTCATCACTAGCGATATCATGTGAAATTAACTCTAATGGCCTTAGCCATGATCTTTCCCCCTCATGATATGTAGTACTATAGGTTTTGAGAACATCAATGTGATTGTCTTGTGTTATGACTGAGAGGTTGTCCCATTCATATTCATTTTATTCTGAATCACTGTCTTATTGCACATCTCTAATATGATTAATAAGCCCAGTTGTTTCCATTTGTTTTCCCTTGTCCTTATAACCTAGTTCTTAGGTATCCCTTTTAGGAATTTAACAAGTTTGAATTGCCTTCTTCTCTTAATCCTATGGGTGATTTTCCCTCATAGCCCATTGTTTGCATTATAGTAAAAAATTTTCCATATTGATCAATTGGAAAGTTTGTGTTGTGTGGATTCATCCCTCTTTTCTTTACAGAGCCATTGATTTAAATTTGTATCCTTTACTTCAATTGATAATCTTCCCCATTTGATAAAATTGTCACTAAGAGTCTTGGTTGGGACCTTGGAATGTTTCTTAGATATTAGTAACCTTCCATAAGAGTTTAGTTAAAAACTTGTCCCAGTGAGGTAGAAAGTTTGTCCCATGGAGTATTACCCTATACCGTTTTCTTTGATATCAATCTTTAAGCCATATGAGTTGGATGCAGATGCTATATTACGAAGATCAACTGTAGATGTAGAGGATGATTCTCTATTATGGGGTACAAGTGACTTTGGTGTGGGATTGATTATGTTGCAATAATGAAATGGATTAGGATCCCCTTGAATTGTAATATCTTGACCATTGTAGGGAAACTTTAAAAATTGATGATAAGTTGATGGTACTACTTGCATTGAGTGTATCCAATGGAATTCTCAAAAGAATATTATATGCAAGTTCTGTTATGCCCTGCATCCCCGTCCCTACATTTTGTGTGCAAAATGTTGGGTCCCCCTTTTTTTCTTTTGCTTTGCTTTTTGCTGCGGCTTTGCCTTGTCTTTCTTTTCCTTTTCGCTTTCTTTCTCCGGGGTTTTCTTCCCCGGTGTGTCTTGTTTTCTTGGTTTGGTCTTTCCCTCCGGGATCCAGGATCCCGAAGGTTGCCTTTTGGTTGGAAGCTGGATTCCGGACTCCGGGATTCTTTGCGATGATGTTCCTAAGTCTTAGGAATATCATTGTAAGGAATCCCCGGGCCCGGAGTCCGAATGTTTTGCCTAACCTGAAATCTCCGGAAGGAGGAGGATTAGTTTTACCGCAGGTATAAATAGACTCGCATATCATTTTCACACTTACCGCGATTAAAATCTTCGAGCACTTAGAGTGAAATAGAGCGATTTTCAAAGTGATTAGCAGAGCAGTTATAGAGAAATTTGTGATAATCAAAGCTTAACACCTCCTACTGTTCTCAGACGTACGCTAGTGCTCTGTGGTGGTGATCTCGAAGGCTTGACAATTCAAAGTTGTTGTAGAGTTCTCCTGGTAATCTTTCCCTTCCTCCGCCTTCTGCGTTTTCAGGTTAGTTTCTCTGCTTCCCTCCTCTTCGCTTTGCTTTCATTTTCTGGTTTTCTTTGGGTTTGCCTGTTTTTGTTTTCGTTTGCTTTGTTTCTCTGTTGTTTCCTTGGTCTTCTGGTTTTGCCGCTTGCTGGTGGCTTGGTTCTGCCAGAAGGTTGTCCGCCTTCTGTGCAGATGTAGATAGTATGTAAATCATCTGTAAATAGCCTGTAGATAGCATGAATGTAATGTAAGTAGCTGTATATCCTTGTTTCAGCTTTGTCTAGTTTTTCCCGCGGGAGTCTTTCTGTGTGTATAAAGTTGTATACATGTATATTTCTATAGGTAATCCTTGTATATCTCCTCCGTTCCATGTATATATCCTTCGGCTCTCTGTATATCCTTCAGGGTGGCTCGACAAGCTGGTCGAGTCGCCTTTGCTTCTGGTTTTCCGCCTTCAAGTTTGCTTCGAGGCAGAAAACCACCTGTTTGAAACTCGGCTCTCGGCCAGTTTCAAACAGGTAGTTTTCTCTCTCCTCCATCAAGGCTGTCAGAGCCTCATTTATTTCCCATGCACGCAATTACTTCTGGCCAAGTGGCTTTCCCTTTTGGCGCGTTCGAACAGTCGGCTCCGCCGCCAGTGCCATCACATCCATTCAATGCCAGCGCACGTGGCGTCCACGTGGACCTGTTTCCACATTCTTCTTTGCTAACGGTCATTTCTCCAGGCCTCGGGCCTCTTTCCACCATTCATCCTATGTCTTCTTCAAGTGTGATAAAATTTCCCGGACCCGGAGATATAATGAAAAATGCTAAGTTTATGTTTTGCTTTTCGGGTACTTATGCGTAAAATTAACTTTTCAGGAAAAGCAAATGGTGAAATGGTAAGAACTCCGGACCCCGGAGTTATTGTTTTATTTTGATAAATATGTTCTGACGGTCGCTTTGTCTCGCAGGTCCGGACTTCATTTTACAACCATGTCTGAAGCATCCGCATCATCTCCTCCCGGAAGTCCAGAGTTGCCATCCACAACCGAGACCAGGGCAGCGGCAAAGTCAAAAATAAAGAAGGCCCTGGCAAAGCTGCCCCTCACCATGAAGTTTATGCAGGGTGAGGAGATTGTGGGCTCAAAGATTGAGTCCCAGGTAAAATTGATGACCGACCCCAGTGTCGGGACTTGGGCAGAAATGCAGGCCCTAGTAAAGATAATGCATATCCAGCAACAGGCTGAAGACAAAATTGCAACCAACGTCGGAGGTTCCAGAATTCTCCGGGCAGCTTGCTTCCCATGCTCCGTGCAGTCTCCGGAGCTTATTCTCACTCTGGCGGCCAACTACAACTCTTCTGTCTGGGCCGTCATGCTAGCAGCTGCAGAACCTACGGGATTCCCCACTCCACTGGTGTCCCTTGACCCAGTTACTTTCCAAGCGGGCCTGGGTATCCGCAAATTTGATAGGTCCTCGGTGGTCACAAGGACAGAGGCCTTGAAACAATTCAACCAACTGGAGGATGCTGCCCGGGTGTACATGAACACCAACTGGCTAAAGGTCCCGAAGAGGGATCCAAAAAGAATGAAGATAGATATCCCCTGCTCCGAATTCAAGGAAAGCATCCAAATGGGGATGATAGCATTGGCCCGGGTATTTGGGCAACCCTCCGCCTAGGAATTTGCAAAATGGATGTACTATTTCCTCCTAGGCATCTCCACTAAGGGAGAATTCTTCGACTGGGTGACAATAATCTCCAATCATGTCGACTCCCAGTTCCTGCACCTGAACGAGAAGAAGAAGTTCTACATGACTTCTTATGTTTTCTGGGCTTTGGCCCAACAGAGGCCCCACTCCAATGGCATACTTACAGACGGTGTTCTTGGGATTGGCCGGGGATAGAAAGCACCGTGGGACCATTTCCCACAGATTCAATGGGAAGCCAGCTTCCCCAGCTACTGCCGGGTAAACAACTCCTTCGTTTACTACCATTTGCTCACGCCCACCCGGGATGCCGAATACCGCCTGTCTACTGAGGTGATGAAATTGGTTATTAGTTATGGGCACTACTATATCTAGTTCCAGCAGCACACATACATTAGGGTCGCTGGCTTCTCCGGGAAACCCTACTTGTTGCCCAAGCATTGCGGGGACAAGATCGTGCTGCTGGAATATTGCCGGCAGATAATGGAATTACATGCCTTCTTGGCCCTCAAGAAGGTCCCCAATGTTTCATTCCCAATCTCCTGTGGGAACTACACTTGCAATCTGGCTGCCGCAAAGGAGGCAGATAATGAGCTATAATGTTATAACTTGCAGGAATTTTATCTGGTGTGGAAAAATTTTGATCCGCATGGTAGAATTGCAACGACACTGCCCCCGGCTTCAGAGCCCCACCACGCACACATGGAAGACTTCTGGGCAGATTGCCAGGACGACATGGACATGCGCAGCCGGCATTATGATAGAATGACAGCTGGAATGATGCAGGAGCTAAAGCTCCAGAGGTTCCCGGCGGGCTTCTCAGACAATGCCCCCACCATAGATCCCTAGTACAAAGAAAAGGGGATTGAAAAAATGCCACTGCCGGCAATGAATTGGGCTATCCAGGAGGACCACACGATTGAGGACTTCACTCGGGAAGTAGTCGAGAGAAGTCACGCCTATTTTAAGAAGGTGTGCCCCGGGAGTGTGCGCCTAGCCTCCAGACCGGTACCAAAAGTGACACCACCACCGACACCAAAGTTGACTCCGAGGGTCGGGACTTCTGCACAAGGCGCAGACAAAGGAAAGGGGATAGAAACAACTCCCCCCGCGCAACAAGTACCCATTCAGGAACAGATCAAGCAATCTGTAGCGGCCTCCCAAAAAATGAGGGAGCAGTTGATCACAAGGCTTGCCACTCCCCCGCTAATGGCCGGACCAATTCGTCCTCCTTCCTCCCCATCGCTGGCAGCCTTAATGGTGAAGGCGACGAGGGTGGATCCTACGGAGGTAGCAGCAATAGCAGATGCGGGGCCGCCTCTGATCACCCGGAGGAAGAGAAAGCACATCAAACAGCCCAAGGCAGAACCAGTGCCAAGGGCTTCCCTCCCAAAAGAAGTGGAAATCCTTTCTTCTAGTTCCCCGGAACCGGAGAAGGAAACAGAACAGGCAGACATCCCAGCCAGTCCCCCTCCAGAAGAGGAGTTCGATGTATTTGCAGCCGATGAGTTCAGAAATCTGCAAGGGGACGATACACAAGCGGAGACGGAAGTCCCAGAGCAAGAGCAAGAGGCTGTGGATCCAGAAGACCTAGAAGTAGAAGTTGCAGAACAAGAAGAGCAGCAAACAAAAGAAAAGAGGCCAGAGCCAGAGGTTATCTCTGGGGCCCTAGGAACAGAAGGTCCGGGAGTGGACCAACAACCGCCAAGTGAACAAAAGGCATCCGCTGGGGAACCCAGACCTGGAACTTCGGGATCAACCGTAACCCCAGCCGCCGTGTTCCCAAGGCCACTCCTGGGGGCAACCTTCGGGCAGGTAATCACAGTGGCCCAAACTCTGAATCTTGGCCTGATACCGCCCCTACTACCGATAGATGAAGAAGAAGAAGAAGAGAAGCATGAAGAAGAGATCCCCAAAGAAGCTGACCAGGGTCTAGACACATCAATTGACATCCGAGACGAGGCTGAGGAGGTAGAAATTGAAGATGTTTCTACAAAAGAGGTTCTGACAGGGAGAGGAACGACAGAGGAAGTACATGTTGAAAAGGAGCAGCCGCCACCGGACACCGGGAGAGAATCTGAAGAACAAACTCTGGCAGGAAGGCCACCTCTCCCACCTCCATGGCTGGCAGAGAGTAGAAAAAGGAAAGCCCAATCCGCTCCAACAGTCCCTCTCTCCCTGGCCGAAATGATGGCCTTAGCCCAGGCCCCGCCAAAAACAAAGAAGGCCCGGACAGTT
The DNA here is from genome assembly GCA_018584345.1 of Thuja plicata. Lineage (NCBI taxonomy): Eukaryota > Viridiplantae > Streptophyta > Pinopsida > Cupressales > Cupressaceae > Thuja > Thuja plicata. Next base: position 955,324 of record MU223296.1, on the reverse strand, counting down.
CATACCCTTCGGACTGGGCCGAGTGGAGAAACAGTTGCAGTGGTGGCAACACCTCCCCCAGACGCCGATGAAGCGACCGCGGATCCTGCAGTTTATAATATCGCCGAGTTATCCCTGTGTAAAAGGGGAAAGCAGGGCGAAGTGGACCTGCTAAAGGAGGCAGCAAGGGCAGTGGAGGCCCGATATGAAAAAGAGGCCCAGAGGCTCAAGGCAGAAAAAGAGAAGAATGCAAACCTTATGGGGTTGCTTGCAGAGCTGGCCCGACCCCTCAACGCCGCCCCTCCATAGACCTCCACATCAGAGGAATTACTGCAGAGCGACATAGACTCCCTGTGAGTAATGAAAAAGAAGGCCCAGGCAGTAGACGAATGGGTCGCTCTACAGATAGGAAACACCCGGCGTTTCCTAGCGGCCACTCTCCCAGATTTATATACGGCCCGACAGATTATTTTACAGGCGAAAGCACTGATTGAGCAGTGGGAGAGTGACGCCGAGAATTACCAGGCGTGGAAGGTAGAGCTCAAAGAGCTCCTCACCCTGGGGGAAGACATAATTTCTGAATCTGGAATTCTGGGTGATGAATCATTTGATTTCGTAAGGGCTCAGCACTCCAGACTGGACCTCACATTGGAGGTAACCAAGCAACCGGTGGAGCCCTTACAGGAAAAGGTAAATACAATGAAGTATTCTTCTAATTTATACAAGTCATTTGTAATAAAAGCTTCCGGGGTTGATCCCCTTGGTACAAATACTTATACCCCCAAGGAGTCGGTTCTGGGGAATTTTGATGAAGTGATGGCATCTCGATATCAATCCCCGGAGGGGATGGATGGGGCCCGAATGGAAAAACTGACCAAAATGGTGCTCAAGGGCCATGATGCCGCAAGGATGGCAGATGAGTTCAGAAATAATGTTCCGGACCTGGCGGAACAAGTTGAAGTGGCCAGATACAGAAGGGCCAGCCTAAGGAAGATTGACGAAGATGGTATTTTCCGCATCCTTCAGGCCTTCAACGATAATAAATAGCCTTGAGCATTCTCTGGGAACCGGGGAAACTTGAGCATTAAACATTCTTTATTCTTTTGGGGGCGTAAATTCCCGGATCCCGGAGTTCCGGATCCAAAATTTGGTATTCTTTAAAGTGATCCGTGTCCCGGTCCCCGAGACCGACCAGTCACTTTCAGAGGCGGTTAATAAAGACTGTCAGAGGGTAGTTGGGCACATCAAGAGGCATTGCCTCGGCAGTTGGCTTCTGACAGGGTGATCTTATCGAGGTGCCGTTCAAAGGTACACCTGGCACATTGGAGACAGGGCACCGCATTTCCCATTTATGAGGCATGTAGCCTCGGTCCCCGGGAGACCTACTTTCTTCTTTCTTCTCTCTGGCTCTCTTCTCGAGGCCGATTCTTCCGATGTATATCCTTGTCTTCTTCTTCTGACATGGTAGACCTATTCCATCTCTAGGTCTTTTGTAGGGTGGCACAGGTAGTATCGGCCCCCAGATATTGTATTTTATTAAAGCACAGTAAAATAGGGTTAGGGTTAGAGAGAGTTGTATAAATAGGCAAATCGGCCCATTTCCAAGGGTCGACGAAATTGATTATTTTGTTGTCCATAAGAAATAGCAAAGTGATTTCTGGTTTTAGTTGCAGAGCTCAATGCTCCATTGTTCTGTTCTTGGTAGTTAGATGCTCCCTTGGAGCCACCATTGTATCACGCACCAGTGCTTGCTGGACTAAACATTAATGAAGAAGGAAGGATTCTTGGCAATGAAGTTGTTAACGTCTCTGCTTCTGAGTTAATGGTATTTCATGTTTTAATGTTCTGAATGTCCTTCACTCTGATATGTTAAAGTAGATTAACAACCTCTTTATTTTTGCTACTGATAAAATGCCAATTGATGGTTGTGTATTTCTTTAGTATTTAGTGTAGTCTTTCAGAGTGTTGTTGATGTTCCATACTTTTCAGCTTGACTGTAGTTAGATAAATGTTCCTAACCCTGCAGGATCTTTTTCGTTTTATTCGCTAGGTGTAGAATGCTCCGGGAAACCCTTACTATTCTGAATCTCCGGAGGGATGAGTTGAAGTAACCAGCTATCCCCCTCGAAAACAGTCACCTCTCCCAACCGAGCCCCGCACCGTCGTGACCCGACACCCAGGTGCTTGAAGGCTCGGAGGATTTATTTCGCTCAGACAACCTTTGCAGGCGGAGTTGGCCGATTTCTCTGGAACCCGGTGACAACTTATGACTGTTGGCGGACCTGGTCAACAAAACCCCGTCAACAAGTTCCATGTCTAATAAATGACAAATTACATCTTTGACTACAATGCCAACTCTGATTGGTAATATAACACAACCTTTGGAAGCTCTCTCCTCTTCATCATGTGCTTTAATTGTTATCTTCTTTTTGGGATCAACTACATTTTTTGAGAATCCCAATACAAGGACTAATTTAAAAGTACATCTATTCAAACCAATTCCTCCATCTATAAGAATTCTTTTTATTTTATAATTTTGAATCAGGAACTCTATATAGAGTCGTGTGTTATGGGGATGGTTTATTGCAAGGTCATCATTTTACATGAATGATAGGTAGTGTGATGTTGTAAGATGTCCCACCATATCTTGGAATTGTGCTTGATTTAGGTTTATGGGAACATTGGTTTCTAGTAGAGATTTTTCTAGGATATCCTTATGGGTTGGTGAAAGACGCGAAAACTCTAATATGGATATTTGTGCCAGAGTCTTCTTCAATAAGTCCATGACATTATACTAATTTGATATACTTGATGAATTCTTGGGGACATAAGTAGACTTGGTTGGAATAGCTGAATATTTTGAGGACACACCTTGTAAGGTAACTTTGGCTTGACCACAAGTTGTGACATTGACGAGCCTATATTCTTGTTTCTCCTTTATGTTTATCACATTGACATGTGACTCATATTTAGAGATATGATTGATGTACTCATAATCCTTCTTGGTATAGTTAACCTTGTTTCCATCATTAGTATTAGAATAAATTCCCTTCTCATAGTTAGGAAGTAGATCCTTGAATGCTTGATGTATTTCATTAGACATATGTCCTTCAACCATTATTTCCTCTTTGTCAATAAAGTCTTGAATCACATTCTTTAATCTTTGACAATCATTGGTCTTGTGTCCCTTGCTTCTATGGTACTAACAATAACCAGAATCTCTCCATCATGTTGGTTTCACCTTGGGTTCATAGTTTCTTACTTTAGGAAGTAAAATGAGTTTCTTGACAATTAACTGTTGACCCAATGTTAATATAATGGAAAGGATGTGTACTGAGAGGGAAGGGGTGAATCAGTACCCTTAAATTTTTTTAGACAAATCTTTGCATTCACTGTATGTATTAACTGACTGATTAGATTTATTAATCTAAACATATAGTATCAATGCTGAAATGTAAATGCATGTAAAATAAATGTAACACATACAAACACTTAAGTACTCTTGACACTAGTATTTTGGTATCGCAGAAAACCCTTGTTAGAAGGTAAAAACTGCGGTGGGGATGAGACCCACAAAAATCCACTACTGTAGTAATAAAGGTATCCTGTTAAAGCTTTACAAAATGATCTCTTCTAATGATCTTACCATTTTAGGAGTAACAAAAATATCAACTAGATCTACCTCGTGTGAGGATTTAGAAACACAATCTATGTGTGCACTCGGTTAAGAGATTTATAAAAAGACTGTCAAGTATAGTCTATTAAGAGATTTAAGTGTCTATTACAATTGTTAGAGAGTAATAGAAAGTTGATCTAAAACATATACAATCTCAAAATTGTTGATACATATCCATTAAGTTCATTCAAAACATATCACCTCAATGTGAATGATAATACCTTCTGCTTTGTTATGCTCGGTAGCCTTGCCGTAGTTCTGTAAACTGAATACTGTAATGTGGTCTCTGTCCTTGAATCTCTTATCTGATATCTGATGTCTGATGTATGATGGCTACTTGATCATTTCTTGATCAACATACATATCAAAATTGACATATATACAATTATATATCAAAATGATATGACCTAATTAGGGTTCAACATTTACATCTTTACCCTAAGATCAACGGTTACAAAATTTAAATTGAAAAAATAAACATATGAGACATAAACAATAAATGCTGGAAATCCATTATTAATGTCCTCCTCAATCGTGTAAACTGTTATCTAGGTCGGCTCAAAATTTGTTACTTAGATACTATTCCATAAGAAACTTTTATGTGGACTCTGTTCCACCGGTTAATGCTGTTCCTTGGTGCTTGGTGTATACTGTGTATCTCTGTTATACTGGCATTCAGTTATGCTTGTGTTTCTCGGTGTTGTTTGATTACTCGGGTATCATTGTACTCAGTTAACTATGAACGTGATCAGTACTCTCTATTAACTCTGCACTTCGGTGATATAAATCGACTGTCTTATGTTGACTCTGTCACCGACTTTCTATTATGTCTTCTTGATAACTAATGACAACTTCAATGTGCAATTGGAGTAACATTAACTTCCTTAAAGAAGATTCAAGTGTTTCAACCAATGGGGTAAATTTTATTCTCCTTGCTACATATGGTGGTCTTTGTGTTGATTGATTATTGGTTCAATTGCTTGTTTGAGGAGTATTGGTCTTACTTTCCAAGTTCAAGATTGGTTGTGGTGGTTTAACATCCCTGTTATTCACAATTCTATTATACACAACATTTTTATTTTTATTCAAAAACTTGGATTTATCATTGTTTTTTTTGTTGTTATTGTTATTGGAACTAGAAGAAACAACATTCTCTTTAATATAAAGCTTCAATTCTCCTCCCTTGACCAAAGCTTCCTCAATGTTAACTCCATTATCTACAAGTTTGTTGAAATTTTAGGGACATTGGAGCTATAATATGTAACTCATCTCATTGTTTAGGTTATGTACAAAGATATCCATCTTCTCTTGTTCAGTTATAGGTCATGGATACTTTGCAAAAATTTGCTTCAATCTTTGCAAGAAAGTGAGGAACGAATCCCAATTCTTTTGTCTAGTATTGCAAAGATCAAATATTGTCACCTCAGGTTTGATATTATAAGAGCATTGTGTGAAAAATTTATATACTATCTAACTAAAGGACTTGATGTCAGGAGGTAACTTTGAGAACCATTCCATAGATTTTCCTCCAAGGATTCTTGGAAATAATCTCATCAAATAGGTATCATTGTGAGATACTTCAATTCATGCCATTCAAAACTCTCTAATATGATCTTGTGGATCTGTATTCCCCTTATATTTATCAAATTTTGGTACTTCAAAGTGTAGGGGATGGTATCACTAGTGGATTTTTATCAAATGGAAATGGATAAATATCCTTGAAAGAATATCTCTTTGTTGAAGATCTAATTTTAATGTCATAATTTTTTTGTTGCAAAGCTTGGATCTATTGTGTTAGAGATTCTAAGGGAGTGCTTGCTTCTTGTTTGGCTTGTGATTAAGGTTGTTCTTCTATAGTGGGAGATTATTTCAAGTTAGAAACATCAAAATTGGAAGGCAAATTTTCTCCTTGTTGATAAAGTATGAGAAAGTACCTTTCTTTGTCCATCTCAAAGACCCTTTCTAATTTTTTTTGACATCTTGGGTCTTTTAGGGATTCTTGAATTTACTTATAATTTGTTCATTATCATTGGTTTGTGATTATGAGGCCCATATTGAAACTTAGCAAATGGGTTTTCATTATCTTGATATCCTTCCATGATTTATTGTTGTTCCTTTTATTTTTTCTTTTGTGATTTTGTTTGAACTACCATGCAAAAGTGTGGTATGAAATGATGGATGAAAAATTTGGTGTAAAGCTAATCTCTCAAGTGGATAACTTAAACCTTTGGATTGATGATAATAATCTTGAACAAGTGAGTCATAGAAGCTATAAATATCTCTATGATATGACTATGTTACTCAAGATATGTTTTAGCTAATTTCCTTTGTAAGGATGATGAATCATGATTTTTGGAAACTCACTAGATGCTTAAGGTTCTTGTCAAGCACTAAGGAAACCTTGTTGAATTGAAATGATATGGATGAATGTTGGATGTAAACTTTTTATGTTTAAACTATATGAAAAGGGTTCCGTATCTGTCTGATGATGTTGAAAACAAGAAGTTTAGCCAAATGGCTATCTAAAATTATTACCACTCTTAAAATATGTTACCTTATATATTCCGTTACATATGCTCAGAAATAGATGCACATAACAACCCAAAAAAATCACATAATATATCAATGTATACGCAAAACTGTCTCTATGTATGTGCATAAAAATTAGATGGATGCACAACAATTATCAGTGGATGCACAAATTTGGGTTTTCTTTGCGAAAATTTCAAATTTTTATTTTTGTTTTAGGAGTTTTTAAATTTATTTTTTGTTTTTCAGTGTTTTTGACAAGAGTATACATAGACAAAGAAGACATAAATGTTATTTTTCCTAAAAAATTTCAACTAAAATGTTTAACAAACATGCTTACAACTTAGGCTAGGAAGGACAATTTTCATCAAATCCTCTTACAATAAAATATCATATTCAAGTTGGATAGTTAGATGCTTGGCACCACTGACTCCCCCTTACATGACACTCAGTTCTTGGGGCTACTAATAAATTGAGTTCCTTAAGATATGTAGATCACAATGAATTTACTATCTCAAAATGAGGGATACATGAGAGGTATCTTCAAAAAGAGACGTATCACCATTCCAGAGTTGACAAATAGAAGGATTTTGGCAACTAACACAAAGGTTTTTAATAAGGTCATCCGTTCAAAAGGTTATTCTTGTAGAATATTAGACCTATTAAGGGGATGCCTCATCCTATAGAGTTTGTGCTCTATAGGTTTTTATGCACCACATGGGTAAAGAGAGAATCTTATCCTGACATAATGTCATTCATTGCCTATGATTTTCACCACCAACACTTTTATTTATAGTGGCTCAGAAGGGCTTGGCCTTACCATGTTACCACTTGGGTCATTCCCTATCACTGGCTATGATAAAGCACTTGGGAGATAGGCTCACTAAAATACTAAACAAGTTTCTCCTACACCCAAGATCCACGAAGGTGAGGGGAGATGATGCATTTGTTCAATATTGGTTACACAAAAGTTCCTAGTGCACAAAACACATAAAACACTTTCCTAATCTAAAGAAAACACTAAAAATGGAATTGCATGTCATATTTTATTCCCAAATTAAAGATGTTATGGTTTCAAAAACAACCCCTTTCTTCCAAAGGAACCTGTAAGACAAGGATTGGGAATTTACTAATGGGTCCTTTTACACAAAGAGCCTACAAAAACCTAGCTTCTAAATCACACGACCAGACATACCAAGTTGGAAAATTAGTAGAAAATCTAAAACTAAATTGAAATATGCATCCTAAACATGACTATGATAAATTATAACAAAAGTGGAGGACATTGAGGTGAATCCACGGAACAATAAAATACATGCGCAAAAATTAGCTATGTATGTGCAGAAACTAAGTGTGTATGCACAAAATAAAGTAATATATGTGTGAAAGAAGTTATCATATGTGAAAAAACAAAAAGATGTTATAAAATAGAAAATGATAAGACTAAATTCTGTTCATGTGAAAATATTTCTTTGTAATGGATGCACAAAAAATACATATGCATCACTCTGCTAGAACACATACGCATATATGACCTGTAACATTTTTCTTTACACAAAAACTTCAAAAACTGATTAAATTCAGGGCAAGGCCCCATAATGGATGCCAAAAATGTATGCAATTAGAATGTCAATTAATAGAATATACCTATACCACTTGTGAGGCCTCACTCCAAACCCCATCGTAGGTTTCTATATTTTTTCTTATGATAGACCTAGCACATGATACATTTCATTTTGATGCACTATGGACTTTATGGATTCTATGTTTTATATCATGGATTGATCATTTTGGATGTTGGATACTAGATATTTTATGATGCCCCTCATGGACTATATTATGTTTCTAATTTTGGACCTTTTATTTCGAGACATTTGATTTGGAAAAACATCATGATTATGTGATGGAATTATTGATGATATGAGGATTATTAGAAAATTGACATTTAATTGAATCATCATGCAAAGTGGATCTTACTTTATGTTAATTGCTTAAATGAAATTATTATTTCTTATGACCTTAGGTAATAAATTTAATATGAAGATGTTTCCTTACGGTTTTGAATATTGTTTCTTTTCTTTATGAAGTATATTTTATCTCCTTGGACTACTGGTATTTGGATTTAGTGTGCAGGTATGAGACCATGGTATTAAAATCCAGGGAACCAAACATATGTATATGTGAAATCAGTTAAAGCCAAGATTGCATCTAATGAGAGACAAGACCTCACTGTATCATGATTTATTTTGTACACGTATATGTTTGATGTTTGGAATTTAGCTCTTAAATGCTATTTTCTTATTTATTTTTCCTTGTGTTTATGCCCAAGTGGATATGACATGTGTCTAGTGATGTGTAAATGTTTGTGCGTGTCACTTGAAACTTGTAAATGTACTTAAGACCATGACATGTCCACAAGGGGATTGGGTGTCCATCCACCTAGGATAGTACCAAGTAGATCTCCATGTATTTTTCCTTGATTAGAGAGCTGGAGGTGTGGTCACTTCAATGGAATTTTGTGAGTATGCTTTTAGTGGGCTTTTGGGGGGGTTATAATAGTGCCTAGGGGTGTGTTAGGGTCATTTTTAGGTATCCCACTTGTTAAACCTACGAGTAAGAAACATTTTAATCATTGGATAATCTTTGGTTGACCAAGAGACCCTTCCAAAAGTTGGTTTCCCAAGTTGGACGAAAATCAACTCTTGTGAAGCTTGATCTTGGAAAGACCACTCTTCCATTTTGATGCAAGGACCTCACTTACCTTTTTGAGTTTTCCCTTTTTGGATCCATTTTTAGAAAGCTGTAAGAGACTTAGGGAAGAGAGACCAATTGGAGACTTTCCTTTTCCCCATGTATTTCTAGTGACCTTTTTAGTGGGGACTCTCCATGTTGGAGAGTTTGAATACCCACTCTCTAACTTAGAGACTTGGCTAGAATTGGAGAAGTTGGAAAAATGAGGATTTAGGCTATAAGGGAGCTCTTCAACAAATTTCATTGCCATAAGCTTGGGACTAGGTTGGTGGACATCTTGAATTGTGATACTTGTTGCATTTGTGTTGTAATGAAATGAAGGAATTTATGTTAGTGTGCTTGAAGAAAGTAAGGATGTCTTTGTATGTTATGTTGTGGTGTGAATCATGTTCTTGTTGTTGTTTTCTTCCTTTTTTGTTGTTTTTTTATTGGGAGTTTTTATCAAGTTCCACTCACCCTTGGGAGGAAAGAGTTGGGGGGGGGGGTGGAGGAGTTTGATAGCCCTTGGTGTAGATTCTCTTCTCAAGGAGGAGAGGGAAAAATCATGGAGTATGGGCTCCATGAAGCCTTCCTTTGTTGTTACTTCTCTTGGGGGTCATAATGATATTTTGATGAGTATGCGATTGATTTGAGATGATATTTTTGGTAAGCCATGTGAGGGCTTGGTTTTAGCTTTTGGGATTGAACTTCTCCCTTGGGTACTTGGTCCACTTCACCCCATTTAGGGTCATGAGGCACCCATTGTGAAAGCCATGGTCGGGAGTCATTGTATCATGTTGTTTGCTTGCATTTGTGAAATATCTATGCATGTAACCTGTTGGTTGTATTTTTGGTTTTGCTGCTTTGCCCTAAAATTTTGTTGCCTTCATGCCAATTTCTATCTCACATCAGAAAGTATGTCTCATTTTTGAAGTATCCCTGTGAAAATTCTGGTCTTTAGGTCAAAATCCACATGAATAGTGTAAAAACCCCAAAACCCTAAGCTCTGTTCTAAGTCAATGCAAAAAATCCCTAAAATGACAATTGAGTTTCTAATTTTGCATTACCTTTTTGAAAAACTTAAGTCATGTGCCTTTTTTGGGTAGTCACCTAGTCGCTTGATCCTAGAAGCATATTCCATTTTGTTTCGAGACTTGGTGATTACCCATTGCCGGGATGTCTCTTGAAGAAATAGGATATTCCTTATTTGTTATGAGACTTGGTGAAACCCTTCAGTCGTGAAGTCTCCCAATGCAGAAACATGTCAGCAGTCAACATCTAAACAAACAGCTAAGTTGCGGTGTCGCGCAAAGAATCCAGCAGTTAGTGATTTATTATGGAGACTTAGAGATTGCGTTAGTTGCGGGGTCTCCAGATTGGAACATAGTTAAGTGACATTTTAAAAGCTTATGTCGCGTAGTCTCCAAGTAAAATGACGGTTAAGTAAAAGATGGCGAGACTTCGCGACAAACCGCAAGGTGTTTAGAATATATGGCAGACAGGTTGTCGCTGGATTAAGATGCTAAGTCAGTGTTTAACCAACGATTCAGAGACAAATAGTTAAAAGAGACATGTGTCCACAACGAGCAAAATAAAGGCTAGTCACGTGGTCTCCCAAAAGAAAAAAGTCATCTCGCGATTAAGAGATTAAAAGGTATAAAGTTATATGTTGTCGCGTAGTCTCCAAATGATTTAAAGCTTTTAAGATATACTCAGTGACTTAGCGGAGCCATCAGATGTTAAGTGTAATAAGATCAACAGTAGTCGCTAAGTCTCCATCAAATTTGCATGATAATAAAAAGTGCTCGTGACAAAGAGATTACCTTTAGTCGCATAGTCTCTGAATTAAAATCAAAAGGTAAAGGTTGTCGCGTAGTCTCTGAAAGAAATATCAAGTAAAAAATTTAATCAGTGATTGGGCGACTAAGGTTAGTTGTGGGGTCTCGTAAAGAGAAATAAACACTCAATGACTTGGTGATAACAATTAAAGGTAAAGATAACCTTTAGTCGCGGGGTCTCCAAATAAACTTTGAATTAAGCATTTCATCTAGCGACTTTGATTCTTTCAGTCGTGTGATCGGTAGAACTTAACTGTGGTTAGCCAAGTAAAGAAGATCACACAGTCACTAGATCTCTAGGAGAATTGGGGGTTAATAAATTTGATCAGCGACAAGGAGATACTGCATAGTCACTAATTATGAAAAATCATAAAAGGCAGCAGTTGCTGACATGACAATGTGGAAGATTTAGCATCCAATGAGAATCCAGAGGATTAATTACTATATGAAAAAGGGTAGCTGAGATGTTTGACAGAGAACCAATCATATGAAGACATGTCACCCTGTTCAAATTTTATAATGGTTTTTTTGAAGACGCATATATATGATTTTGATTTCCTATCACACTCATGAACTACGGCTAGGATTTTAATTAATTGCACAGCATGTTAACTTGAAAGCAAAATTGATTGTTTTTTCAATGATGAGCTATATACTTGGGAGAATTACCATAAAGAGTTGATTGTAGGTTCATTTTCACTTATCTTGCATCCAAAATTGCAGAGTGAAGAAGTGATAGGTCTTTTGTGTTCAGAAGGCAGAAATTGATCAGTTGTAGGATAATTCTCTGGTTGTCAAGTTTCATGAATTATTAAGCAGTGAACAGAGAAGAGAAGTGAGTTCTGAGGGGAGATTTGTTTCAATATCGGTAAAAGAGGATTGGAACATAACAAGATGAGTAAGGAAATTAGTGTGGCTTCCACCAGTAGAAGAAGTGATGAAGTAGACGATGATGCAAAAGGGAAGAGGAATTTCTCTAATGAATTCTTGAAGCTATTTCTGGGGTCCACACAAAACAAGAGGGCAAATGCAAATTTGCTGGCAGATGACTACTGTGAGATCAGAGATGCTCACACTCTAGGATCAATAGGTTTTTCTCTTTACAATTACTTCTATAATAATTCGGATAAGGTTATCCTAGTGTCAAACCCTTGGACTAGTGGCCTTGCTAGGTTAATTGTCCCTGATGTCTATGTAGACGTAGACTTGTTTCTAGGTTTTGCTAGCCATATGATGCTCTGTCTAGGACAATCAAGAAAAATGATGGTACTACCCTATTGATTTTGAATAGGAATTCATTTATGCAAGCCTTTTGCTTATACAGTACCATGTCTACCAAGGTAAATCTTACTAGGCAAGAGGAAAGGTATAGGTTACAACCTGGTGTTGCTAGAATCCAATTGTAGAAGCATATGCTTAAGGAGGTTAGGAATCATCTTACTCCTACACCTGGGACTACACCCTACTGCTTCAAAGACCTACATTTTTATATCAATTATATTGCCTATGCCTTGTGTAGAGTGTTAGGGATAGATGGAGGGGCAGAAAAGATAAATGTTGGAGTTCTGATGATGGTGCTAGACTTGCAAGATGTGTATTCTAGCACCAATTATGATTATATACAATACATTAAGGATAAAATGCATGAGGGATTTATAGTCATGTAGAAGAAGATGAAGGACCCTAAAGAGAAGGAACCTAGGTTCTTCCACTATTCTATCCTAATGCATTTGTTATTGCATTTTAACTATGGGATTATGAATGTGAACAACTTGAATCCTCAGAGGATTTTCTAGGACCGGCCTAATCCTATTCAGTTTTGGATTAGGATATGGAATTATACATCCAAGGACTGTGACTTTTGTGGATTTGAAAATTGGATTGTATATCCATTAATGTAGAGCATGGGTATCAGCAAAACTAGACTCCCAGTAAAGGTGCTACAGTTGTTGAGACCTTGTGAGTATGTGGACAAGTGGGAGGGTGATCACAACTGGGGATACTTCTTCTTAGAAGAAAATTTTACCATGATTAGGGTATATGGATGCACACATCCACCTCATGTCCTACCCTATCATGTGCCATCCAGAGTTGCTGCCATGGAGTTTATCTGGCAACTATTGTTGATAGACAATGAAGATTTTGCACCACATAGGAAGGGGACCTTAACCCCTAGATAGTTTAAAATATTTAACTTTACCATTGGTAAGGGTGCTATAGATCAGGTGGGTGCATGGTTGGAGAGTTGCAGGATGAGGGAAACATTATACAGATATACTGACCCAGAGGGATTCATTGCAGGAGCTAGGAAGCTTCTGACTCCTACCATCCCCAATACAAATGTGCATGGTTTTTGTGTGGAGGAGGATGCTACAAGAAATCTCCTTGATGAACATGAGATAAGAAAAAGAAGGGAAAGGATTCAGGAATTGTAGAATCTAGAAAAAAAAATAAAGAGAAATGGATTGTCTTTTGGAGGGTTTTACCCTGATTTACCATATTTTGATAAGATCAAAGCCATGCTTGATAATTTTTATGTACTCTGTGAACAATTGGATATTGTTTTAGATAAGAAAGGAGGAAAGGAGCCTAAATATTCAGAATCAGAATATGAGAGTGATAGTGATGGTGATTATGCCCGTCCACCTCAATTTGATCAACCTCAACAGGATGTTGCAGAGGCAGCACAGGTACAAGGAGAATAGGGCCACATCATTGACCTAACTGAGGTGTCATAGCCAGATGATGTAGACAAGCCTGCTACAAAAAGGCAAAAAGTTGACCCTGGTCAGACCTCCTCTGTTAGGAAAGAGAAGAAAGGAGATAGAACAAGTGCCCTCATTCCTGGTCATAGATTGTATGATCATAATCTAAGGAAAATAATTAGACAGGGGAAGAGGCAACAACATGACGAGGAAGAAAATATAGAGTTGCCTCTTAAGGCATGCATTGATGAGAGGTTATTGCGTCAACAACAATTTCTAAGTGATGACAATTTTGTCAAGACTCATGAGTTTAAGGATTTTTTGAGGTCGCATAAGAAAGAACAAATAAGGGCACATTTGAAGTCAGATGGAGAGGAAACAGTCACAAATGAGGCTTTGTTAGCTCTACAAGCCTATGACCCTGATAGTGAGGATGTCTCTCCAGAAGAGGCAAGGAAAATGGTTTTGAACAGTGGCATTTTTCTTGCTGAGGGCTGGGATTTAGCCTCAACATTCATTGTTGATCAGATCAGGAAGCAGCTGTACACACAAAAGTAGTGCACTTATATGGATCCTTACATGCAAGAAAACTCAAAAATGAGCCCTCACAAATCGATCCATAGCTCTCTATGCATGGAGTTGCAAGATTTGTAAAATTGCTCTCAGCTAGAGCTATAAACTCATGACCTTGCCAATAAACCATACAATGAGAGATTCACAATGAAAACAAGGGCAAGAATGCTATTATCTCCAATGAAACCAAATGTATGCAATGCAATGCAAATCTATATGACAATGCAAGTTAATCTATTACATAAAAGGAAATCTAAGCTAATATGACATGATAATGCAACTAAGAAAGGAAATATGCAACTACAATGAAATGCAATAACAAGTCTTCAAAGCTTGGATGTAGAATGTCTTCAAAGAGCTCCAAATGA
>MU223296.1:867915-912025 GCA_018584345.1 Thuja plicata | reverse complement strand
ACTAGTTGCACTTCAGTTTCATAGCTTAATCATGTCTTAATTCATAGAACAACAACAATTTCTCATGAATTAGATGCATATTTCTCATAATTAATGGCTTTTCTTCATCTACTTGCACTATAAAATCATCCGTATTAGCGATGGTCAGGTTGTTGGCTCTCATTCTAAGGGTAAACTGCAGCAATCACACCTAATTAGGAGGCAACAGGTCGCTTCAATCACCTTCGTAGAGAAAACAATTCATGTTTGTCTTTATGAATTCATTGATTGTGTAAGGACTATGTTGCGTTTGTGTTGAATCAAGAGGTCCACATTCAGCATACGACAGAAACTAGCACTTTGGGCTAACAAAGTAACAGTTAAAAAAGCAACTGGTAAGTCTCCATTTGAGTTGGTATACGGTCTACAAGAAACATTGCCTATCAACAATTTATTGCCAATATGCCAATTTATACAAGAGGAACACTTATATGTTTATGATAATATGCAAAACAGAATGATCCAGTTGATAGAATTGGATGAAGCCAGGAGAAATAGTCAAAAGGAAAACATAAAGTTTCAGCAGAAGATGAAGTACCTTTTTGATAAAAGGGCCACTGAGAGAAAATTCCAATTTGGTGACCTAGTTCTCCAATGGAATGCAAGAGCATAAGACAAAGGAAAACACAACAAATTTGAGTCTTTGTGGTTAGGGCCATTTATTGTCTCATAAAATTTTGGAAAAGACTCTTATTTATTGAAGAATATGGAGGGAGACGATTTTGAGTTGCCTGTGCATGGGCAATTCTTGAAGCCTTTCTTTAGCTAAAAATTAAAGTAATGCACAAGTAAGTATGTATCATATTGTAAATACTTTCCCTTTGAGTATGTAAATAGTTTTCCTTATGTTTTTAGGTAAGTTGGTGTCCCTCCTATTTTTTGTAAGGTCTGCAACCAAAGATTCTGTGGTGCTTTTCCATAAACTATGTTTAATCAATCCTCAGGTAGAGCCACTGTTGGTTGTATTCATGGTTTTGCTGCTTTGCCCTAAAATTTTGTTGCCTTCATGTCAATTTCTATCCCACATCAGAAAGTATGTCTCATTTTTGAAGTATCCCTGTGAAAATTCTTGGTCATTAGGTCAAAATCCACATGAATAGTGCAAAAAACCCAAAATCCTAAGCTCTATTCTAAGTCAAAATGAAAAAATCCCTAAAATGACAATTGAGTTTCTAATTTTGCATTACCTTTTTGAAAAACTTAAGTCATGTGCCTTTTTCGGGTAGTCGCCTAGTTGCTTGATCCTAGAAGCATATTGCATTTTGTTTCGAGACTTGGTGATTAACTATTGTCGGGATGTCTCTTGAAGAAACAAGATATTCCTTATTTGTTATGAGACTTGGAAAAATCCTTCAGTTGTGAAGTCTCCCAATGCAGAAACACGTTAGCAGTCAACATCTAAACAAACAGCTAAGTCGCGGTGTTGTGAAAAGAATCCAGCGATTAGTGATTTGTTATGGAGACTTAGCGATTGCTTTAGTCACGGGGTCTCCAGATTGGAACACAGTTAAGTGACATGTTAAAATTTTTTGTCGCATAGTCTCCAAGTAAAATGATGGTCAAGTAAAAGATGCCGAGACTTCGCGACAAACCGCAAGGTGTTTAGAATATATGGCAGTCGGGTTGTCGCTGGATTAAGATGCTAAGTCAGTTTTTAACCAGAAATTCATAGAAAAATAGTTAAAAGAGATATGTGTCCACAGTGAGAAGAATAAAGGCTAGTCACGTGGTCTCCCAAAAGGAAAAAGTCATCTCGCGATTAAGAGATTAAAAGGTATAAAGTTATATGTTGTCGCGTAGTCTCCAAATGATTTAAAGCTTTTAAGATATACTCAGCGACTTAGTGGAGCTTTTAGATGTTAAGTGTAATAAGATCAATGGTAGTCACTAAGTCTCCATCAAATTTGCATGATAAGAAAAAGTGCTCATGAAAAAGAGATTACCTTTAGTCACATAGTCTCTGAACTAAAATCAAAAGGTAAAGGTTGTCGCGTAGTCTCTGAAAGAAATATCAAGTAAGAAATTTAATTAGTGATTGGGTGACTAAGGTTAGTTGTGGGGTCTCGTAAAGAGAAATAAACACTCAATGACTTGGCGATAATAGTTAAAGGTAAAGATAACCTTTAGTCACGGGGTCTCCAAATAAACTTTGAATTAAGCATTTCATCTAGTGACTTTGATTCTTTCAGTCGCATGATCGCCAGAACTTAATTGTGGTTAGCCAAGTAAAGAAGATCACACAGTCGCCAGATCTCCAAGAGAATTGAGGGTTAAGAAATTTGATCAGTGACAAGGAGATACTGCACAGTCGCATGGTCGCTGAATATGAAAAATAATAAAAGGCAGCAGGTGCTGACATGACAACATGGAAGATTTAGCGTCCAATGAGAATCTAAAGGATTAATTACTATATGAAAAAGGGTAGCTGAGATGTCTGATGGAGAACCAATCCTATGAAGACATGTCACCCTGTTCAAATTTTATAAGGGTTTTTCTAAAGATGCATATATATGATTTTGATTTCCTGTCACACTCATGAACTACGGCTAGGATTTCAATTAATTCCATAACATGTTAACTTGAAAGAAAAATTAATTGTTTTTTCAATGATGAGCTATGTACTTGGGAGAATTACCATAAAGAGTTGATTGTAGGTTCATTTTCACTTATCTTGCATCAAAAATTGTAGACTGAAGAAGTGCTAGGTCTTTTGTGTTCAGAAGGCAGAAATTGATCAGTTGTAGGATAATTATCTGTTTGTCAAGTTTCCTGAATTATTAAGCAGTGAACAGAGAAGAGCAGTGAGTTTTGAGGGGAGATTTGTTTTAATATCAGTAAAAGAGGATTGGAACAGAACAAGATGAGTAAGGCAGTTAGTGTGGCTTCCACTAGTGGAAGAAGTGATGAAGTAGATGATGATGCTAAAGGGAAGAGGAATTTCTCTCATGAATTCTTGAAGCTGTTTCCGGGGTCCACACAAAAAAAGAGGGCAAATGCAAATTTGTTGGCAGATGACTACTGTGAGATCAGAGATTCTCACACTCCAAGATCAATAGGATTTTCTCTTTACAATTACTTCGATAATAATTCTAATAAGGCTATCCCAATGTCAAACCCTTGGACTAGTGGCCTTGCTAGGTTAATTGTCCTTGATGTCTATGTAGACATAGACTTGTTTCTAGGTTTTTCCATGCATTATGATGCTTTGTCTAGGACAATCAAGAAAAATGATGGTACTGCCCTATTGATTTTGAATAAGAATTCATTTATGCAAGCCTTTGGCTTATATAGTACCATGTCTACCAAGGTAAATCTTACTAGGCAAGGGGAAAGGTATAGGTTACAACTTGGTGCTGCTAGAACCCAATTGCAGAAGCATATGCTTAAGGAGGTTAGGAATAATCTTACTCCTATACCTGGGACTGCACCCTACTACTTCAAAGACCTACATTTTTATATCAAGTATATTGCCTATGCCTTGTGTAGAGTGTTAGGGATAGATGGAGGGGCAGAAAAGATAAATGCTGGAGTTCTGATGATGGTGCTAGACTTGCAAGATGTGCATTCTAGCACCAATTATGATTATATATAGTAAATTATGGATAAAATGCATGAGGGATTTATAGCCGTGCAGAAGAAGATGAAGGACCCTATAGAGAAGGAACCTAGGTTCTTCCACTATTCTATCCTGATGCATTTGTTATTGCATTTTAACTATGGGATTATGAATGCGAACAACTTGAATCCTTAGAGGATTTTCCAGGACCGACCTAATCCTATTCAGTTTTGGATTAGGATATGGAATTATACATCCAAGGACTGTGACTTTTGTGGATTTGAAAATTGGATTGTATATCAATTAATGTAGAGCATGGGTATCAACAAAACTAGACTCCCAGTGAAGGTGCTGCAGTTGTTGAGACCTTGTGAGTATGTGGACAAGTGGGAGGGTGATCACAATTGGGGATACTTCTTCTTAGAAGAAAATTTTACCATGATTAGGGTATATGGATGCACACATCCACCTCATGTCCTACCCTATCACATGCCATCCAGAGTTGCTGCCATGGAGTTTATCTGGCAACTATTGTTGACATACAATGAACATTTTGCACCACATAGGAAGGGGACCTTAACCCCTAGACAATTTAAAATCTTTAATTTTACCATTGGTAAGGGTGCTATAAATTAGGTGGGTGCATGGTTGGAGAGCTACAAGATGAGGGCAGAATTATACAGATATATTGACCCAAAGGGATTCATTGCAGGAGCTAGGAAGCTTCTGGCTCCTACCATCCCCAATACAAATGTGCATGGTTTTTGTGTGGAGGAGGATGCTACAAGAAATCTCCTTGATGAAGATGAGATAAGAACAGGAAGGGAAAGGATTCAGGAATTGTAGAATCTAGAAAAACAAATAAAGAGAAATGGATTGTATTTTGGAGGGTTTTACCCTGATTTACCATTTTTTGATAAGATAAAAGCCATGCTTGATAATATTTATGTACTCTGTGAACAATTGGATAATGTTTTAGATAAGAAAAGAGGAAGGAGCCTAAATATTCAGAATCAAAATATGAGAGTGATAGTGATGGTGATTATGCCCGTCCACCTCAATTTGATCAACCTCAACAAGATGTTGCAGAGGCAACACATGTAAAAGGAGAATAGGGCCACATCATTGACCTAATTGAGGTGTCACAGCCAGATGATGTAGAAGAGCCTGCTACAAAAAGGAAAAAAGTTGACCTTGGTCAGACCTCCTCTGTTAGGAATGAGAAGAAAGGAGATAGAACAAGTGCCCTCATTCCTGGTCATAGATTGTATGATCATAATCTAAGGAAAATAATTAGACAGGGGAAGAGGAAACAACAAGATGAGGAAGAAAATATAGAGTTGCCTCTTAAGGCATGCATTGATGAGATGTTATTGCATCAACAATAATTTCTAAGTGATGACAATTTTGTCAAGACTGAAGAGTTTAAGGATTTTTTGAGGTGGCATAAGAAAGAAAAAATAAGGGCACAATTGAATTCAGATAGAGAAAAAATATTCACAAATGAGGCATTGTTAGTTCTACAAGCCTATGACCCTGACAGTGAGGATGTCTCTCCAGAAGAGGCAAGGAAAATGGTTTTGAACAATGGCATTTTGCTTGCCAAGGGCTGGGATTTAGCCTCAACATTCATTATTGATCAGATTAGGAAGTAGCTAGACCTAAAATTGGCAAGTGAGATTCAAATGGGTGACATGATAAAAGGATTTGGATATAGTCCAAAATCACAAGCCTTCGCCATGTGGAGCCTATATCCCAAAGACCAAAAGCCTTGATTAGTGAACATTCAGAAGAACATGGTGGGGAACCAAATGGTCTGGACTGTGTAGAACACTGGAGATCTAGAGATTTCTTAGATTATGACTCATTGGGATCACTTGAATGAAGAAAAGACAAAACAATTGTCTGAGAAGTGTAGCATTCTGATTGAAGAAACTAGTGCCCTGGCCAAAGATAGGGAACTGTGGCATATAAAGATACACCAATAGAACCTGGTTATTGTAGAGATGATGAAGTAGCTATAGGAGAAACCTGAGGTAGTTTATGTGCCTTCAGAACAACCTTTACAAATAGAGGAGAAAGCAGAATCAGAGGAAGTAGCTGAGAAAGAAGATGTGGGAAAAAGGAAAAATGAGATAGCCCTAAATTCATTGAGATGTATTCTTCAGCATAGAATTGACATACTCAAGGATAAAATGGATGTCATCTTACATGCTTATAATAAGCTTCCCACCTTACATACAAAAGTGACAGGGTACATTGCTATATTGAACCCTTATTTTGTTAATTGGTCTCCTAGGGTTCAATTATTTGAAAAGCTTGCTTCTTTGCAGCCCCTTAGATCAGATTTACCTGAGGTTGTAACTGAGGTGGAAGATGAAATTAATAAGGTGAATATAGCCTTATCTTTCTTTAAAGGTAAGCTAAAACATGTAGAGGCTAAATTAAATCTATTTTCTCTAGAGTTTAATAGATTTGTTCCTCCATTGAAAGGAGAAGATAATCGAGTTAAGGCCTTAGAGGCCTGGAGAGGTGTATTTGACAGCAGAATGCCCAGCAATGAGGCATTTATTTCAGGATATGATTTAGATATGGAAGGTTTCAATAAGATTCTGGATGAAGCTTTCAAAGCAAAAACTGACATGAACAAGTTCTTAATGGATGTTAAAAGCATCATAGATGTCAGATGGGAAAGACATAAGGTACAAGTCCAGTGTACACAAAGCTTTGATTGGATAGCAGAGGATGAAGTAACAACATGGGACCTGATGACCAAGCCCAAGAAAAAGAAGCCTGTGGTGGAGGAGGAAATCCTGGATGAAGAATGAAAGTGAACACTTGGCGCCTGATCATTGAGCACAGGGAGGTTAGTTATTACTAAAGATAAGTGTAAGTTAGCTTGTAATGGCAGTCACTTGATCTTGACATAAATATCGAAAGCTATCCTGAACATTGTTAGACAAAGGGGCCAGATTCCAGAAGAAGACAAAGAATATCAGATTTCATCCCCTATTTTTGTCTCTCCACCGCCTCTACATTCTCTTTTTTTGTCTTTTCTATACTTTTAGGGTTAGTTTCCTTAAACCATCCAAAGCTTGTTGCATCCTAATATTAAGGATTCCAAGATGGTTAAGGACCTATAAATATACCAAAATTATAATAGCTAAGAGGATGGAAATATATTTAAAATTAGACTTTCTAGATTTTTGTTTGTGTTTTCAAGATTTTTTAAGCTTTTCATGTATTAAAGCAGAACCATATCAATAAAATACAGTGTAACTTTACTCTATTTTATTGTTGTCTCTTTACTTGTTGTGTATGCTCTTTTATGTTTAAATTTGTAAGGCATTTTTAAGCATATTGGTTACCAGGTAGCTATCTAATTGCTTACAAGTTTCTTTCAAGGAAAGAACTAAGTTTTGTGAGTAGTTTCTGGGAGCATAACAATATTTAAGGATTTGATACAATGTTCTAGAGGTAACAAGATAATTTGTAAGGCATTTTATCTGAGTTGCATGTAGGTTGTAAGGCAGCTTACAGTATTCTATTTTTATATTTCTATAAACTTTCATTTACTTACTCTATAAGCCCAAGGATAGGCACTTGTCTAGGAATTGATTTGATAATCTATCATCATCCAAATATTCAAATACTATTCAAACCAATCATTCTCAAAGTATTTTGTGTAGAATCAATTGTATTCCTAGTAGTTACAGTTGAAGTTCGTTGATTTCTTAAAGAGTAAATCAAATAGGTTATTCCTCCTAGATTCATAAGAATTATAAAAGGAAAGAAAGATGAAATTCATTGTTATGCTGCTGTCTGCTATCACCAAGACATTGACTTGGATTGTCAAGATTTTTCTTAGAATATTCATAGTTATCTGCATTTTTATATACATGTCCATCTAAAAATAGAGCATTCAACACATAAGTTAAATCCACTCTAAAGTTACTTTCAAGTCAGCAATCAGTCATAGGTAAAACTTGCCTGAGTCAGTGGATCTCAAAAAAGGAGGTGATAATAGGTATCCCCAGTGTCATTAAAATACCTCATCAATTAGTGTTTTTCTCTTGCTTGAGTCAGAGTATCAAAGACATTGGGAGTCATAGACTTGTTGAAATATTCAAGCATCTTTAGAGGCCCTGCAAGAAAAAAACCTAACATAACCCACCTTTTTTTGGTTCCCCAAGCTCAAGGGTGGCCTCATAAGAGGCCTAGGTTGGGAGGTGAGCATCCCATGGTCTCTTGTGTTTTCCCTTGTTTTGTTATGCAGATTTGTAAAACTTGGAGCTACTTCGAAGTGATAGAGTTGAACTTGGAAGAATTTTTTTTTTTTGTACATTTGTATATGTATATGTGAAGGCATTTGTGGCAATGATAGAAATTATGTTACTAGGGAAAAATTATGAATAGCCATGTGGCTAGAAAAGAAAATATATACTTGTGATCATGTAGTTATGAAATTTTAGATTTTAGTGTTCATGTTCTTGAATAAATAA
This sequence comes from Thuja plicata, assembly GCA_018584345.1. Lineage (NCBI taxonomy): Eukaryota > Viridiplantae > Streptophyta > Pinopsida > Cupressales > Cupressaceae > Thuja > Thuja plicata. The sequence continues at coordinate 903,928 of MU223296.1, read as the reverse complement.
TGGTCTCTTCTAAATAGAACTATGTTGTATGAGGTTTTGTTATTTGTTTTCAAAAGTTATTATACATAAGAATAGTTACATATGCTCATCTTATTTTCTAAATGGTAATTATATTGAGTTGTTGCAAGGCTGAAATAAATAAAAGAGAAAACTAATTTGAATACATAATCTAGATAACTAGTTGTCATAAGGAACTTAACAAAAAAATAAGCATGCATTCACACATAGGAATATCTCTATTTCCTAACCTCTCTCTCTCTATATATATATATTTTTAAACAAAAATCTGTTATCCACTTCTTTGTTACTTTGATGCATCATTAGGTTTAAAGATAATATTACAAACTCATAACCAAAAAAAATTTATATGAAGAAATCTGATATTTAAAAGCATCATGCATCTTATATCAAAGAAATGGGTCATGTTATAGATAAACTATAGGAGATGATTTTTATTTATTAACTCACAATACTTATGTTTGTGCAAAAAATATATATACATGTATATGTAAATACACTAGATATTCATAGGCATTTAAATATAACCAAATATACAAGTGTGTATATATATATATATATGATGTAATTGACAAATTAATAAAGAAAATAATAATCTATAATATTTTTACATTCTGTATTTATTTTTAAGACTGATGTGTATATGTATATATATATATACATAATATACATGTATATATATGATGTAATTGACAAATTAATAAAGAAAATAATAATCTATAATATTTTTACACTCTATATTTATTTTTAAGACTGATGTGTATATGTACCATTGTATATATATATTTAAAACAAAATAATTAAAAAAAAAAAAACCGAATTAAGAGAGGGCCGCGGCTGGAAGGCCACGACCCCCATTCACCCCCCGCTCTTCCTTTAAGGAAGGCGGTGGGGAGGGGAGGGGTTCGACCCCCCCCAAGGCCCACCCCCACAACCGTGGCCTTTCGGCCGCGGACTGTGGGTGGTGTAGCGGCCGCGGCTGCCATGTCGCCCCACCCTCCAAAAAAAACATAGACCTGCGGTTTCAAAAAAAATGTGGCGCATTACAGTCATTTTAAAAACAAGAAAACCCTGCATTCAACACAAAATGAATATATATACATATAAAAATATGTATATACTTACAGAGAAGTAAGTATATACATATTTTTAAATGTATATATGCTTTTGCAACTCTTCATTCATGGCTTCCAATGCTGTATACTTCAGACCTGCATAAAAAAAGAGGGGGAATCTTCCTTAGGGTTTGGAGAAGAGGAGAGAAGGGAAGAAAGAGAAATTTTAGCCTTTTAGTGTTCTTTCTTTTTGCCCTAACCCTAATTTTGAATTAGGGTTAGGGGATTCAAAAAGGAGTTGACTTTTCTTTTGGTGGGGAGTGTTTTATTTTATGGGGTTGTTTTAAATATTTCTTTCCCTTGGAATCTCCTCATAACCGTATCATTATTAAAATTATATTTTTTGTATCTTGATTTAACCCTAGGTGTTTTTGAATTTAATTGATCATTAATGCCTTGTTATGCAATTGTAAATTTTCAATGAATCATGACAACATTAGTTAAAATAAATTGAGATTTAGGGGGGAATTTAGTATGCAGAATATTGTAGATTTAAACAATTCAAAATGACTATACAATATTGAATGACAAGATAAATGTTAAATTATAAACATGGAAGTATTTTGAATTATTATTCAATAGGAAATAAAATTTAACCAGAGTATTGAATTTAATATCGGAGAAGCAAGTTAGGAAATTAGGCGTTATGTAATTAAATATGGAGGGATAATTTTTAAGCATATTTTTATTTAGGAAATTTTAATATTATTATATAAATATTGTGGAAAACACCCAACTTGCTAATGCTATTTTTATGTGGCCAATATATGTGGCCAGTATAATGGTCATTATAAAAATAATATTACGGTTCAACTTTAAATGTATTTCCCTTAATTGAGATATATATGGTGCAATTTAACTCAAAATTATATTATGTATCCTAGAATTGGATTTTGGTGCATAGACATTAATCGGTTGTGAACATTGGAGGCATACGATATTACTATAGATTCATGAGCACGTACGTTATAAACTTGTTAAAGTATTTGATTAAATTTTTTTTAGCAATCTTAGGGAGAACTCCTTTCACATCATCAAAATCTATTAATACTTTAATTAACCTTTCAAAAAAAAAATTTGTTGCGTTTTTGGGCGCAAATTTTTGGGCATGACACCACTAAATAACATAAAAATTTGAGCTTTCCAAAAAATACACTCAATGAAACATAAAGACGCATTCAAAAGAACAATTACCATTATACTTACTTTTTGTTGCTTAATTCCATTGTCTTCCTCTTCCTTTAATTCTTAGTTTTTTGACGAGTTCTCGTAACTTTAAATCAAATCTCTAAAATGACTTCAAAGTTTGGAATAGTGGTATTTATGCAACTAGGATGAAACTGTCCTAAAATGCTCAAAATATGATAATGAATATGTTAAATGGATGATTGATGATGGATAATTGATTTGAAAAGATACAATGATAATGAATGTTCCTAAACGATCACTAAACAAGCCAATGGTACACCTTGATAATACTAAAATGCTCACAAATCACAAAATTATTAAAACAATGGAATGCTAATTAGCTTCAAATTAAGGCCAAAGTGCTCCCTTTATAGGTTTTTGCAACCCAAAATCCCAAATGGAAAAATTAGAGGGTTGAGATTGAATCTTAGAGAAAGGAATGGTTGTGGTTGAATTGGTTGAAGGGGTTGAGAAAGAAAAGGAAGTAGTTGGATTGTGAAAGAGAGAATAAGGGGAATGTTCCTCCTACAATGACAATGTGGAGGGTCATTTGGGAAGGAGAAACACTTGACATTGTCAAGTGTCTCTCCATGACTCTTGAGAGGATAAGGGAAATACAATATCCAAGATAAGACTCTTTGTACAAGTGTCAGGTTGTGAGCCACCATTGACCATATGAATTGGAGGGACAAGCCAGTTATAAATAGGAAAGGTGGCAATGACTTAGTCCTACGAGGACTTGTAGCCATGAGACTAGGTCTCACAAAGTCACATACCCCTTTTCTCCCTTTAGGAATAGGGACACATTGTTGATGATAAATAGGCTAATTCAGAAATAAAATAAATTAATTTGTTTAGCCAAGGGTGAGGTGGCACATGAGGTGGACTAGAAGACCTAGTCATGTAGTGACAAGGTAATTAGAAATTTATTGAAAATGGCTTAATAGGGGTATTTAGGAGACTTTGTCTTAGAGGAATAATACAAAGTGAACTAACTAAATTAATTAAATAATTCATTTTGGAATAGTAGAAGGACTATTAATTAAATAATACATATTTAGTTAATTTTCCATGTCATTTTTAGGTGTATACAATTATAATTTTGAATATCTATTTATTCAATTATGAAATGTAATGTGTATGCATTATAATTGGGTATATGTGGTATTTTATTCATGAGTTTTAGTGGGTTGACATTATCATTCATAATCTCTTGTCTTTTTATCATGAAATGTAAAGGGTATACATTATAATTCAAAATCTCTATTTTTCAATCATGAAATGTAATCAGTGTGTATTATTATTAGGTATTTGTGGTTTTTTATTCATGAAATTTAGTGGGTTGACATTATCATTCATAATCTCTGGTCATTTTATCATCAAATGTAAAGGGTATACCATATAATTTAGAATCTCAATTTTTTCAGTCATGAAATGTAACGGGTATGCATTATTATTAGGTATATGTGGGTTTTTATTCATGAAATTTACTGGGTTGACATTATCATTGAGAATATCTAGTTCTTTTATCATGAAATGTAAAGGGTATGCATAATTATTCGATTTATTTGGTTTGTTATGAAAGAAATTTTCTAGGTATACAACATAATCCAGAATATTTGGGTTTTTAATCATGAAATGTAATGGGTATACATTATAATTGGGAATGTCTGGTTTTTATTTCATGAAATGTAATGAATGTAAATTATTATTCATAATGTTTAGTTTTTTATTCATGAAATATAATTGGTAGAAAATAATGTGCCAATTTTTTTCACTGGTTTAAGGATTAGTCATCATACATAACCACTCATTTGGAAACCTCTACCCACTGTTTCTCCTCTCTCTTTGCAAGCTCACAAGCCCTATAAAATGTTCAGATTTTCATTGTTTTGAGAAATCTTTTCCTGACGACATCCTCTTTTGTTTATCGTGAAGGCTTCCCCTGCTCATCATTTCTTTGCTTATAATTTCTTTTAATGCTGTCTAGAGTTTGAAGCTAAGTTGGTGGTTTTGGTTCAAATTGAGTTTATACACATACATACATACATACATACATACATACATACATACATACATACATGAATATATATGTGTGTATATATATACATGTATGTGTGTGTTTATATACATACATGTATGTATATATATGTATGTATATACATGTTTGCAAATATATATATATATATATATATATATACACACATACATACATACATACATACATACATACATACATGTGTATATATATACACATGTATGTGTGTGTGTACATGTATATACATACATACATTCATACATATATACACATACACACACACACACATATACACACATATGTACACATACACATACACATACACATACACATACACATACACATACACATACACATACACATACACATACACATACACATACACATACACATACACATACACATACACATACACATACACATACACATACATATACATATACATATACATATACATATACATATATATACATACACACACAAACACAAATATATATAACACACTCATGTTTTTGGTGGTTAGGATGATGGTCAATATGGTGCTGCTTATCTAGTTGGTGTTTAGAGGCTAGCAGATTATTCTAGATCGCCTTACGGGTAGCAGGCCATGCCCACCCTATATATACGTATGTATGTATATATATGTATATGTATATGTAGATGTATGTGTACATGTGTATATGTGTATGTGTATGTGTATGCATATGCATCATAAGAATACACATACACATATGTATACGCATACACATACACATACACATACACATACACATACACATACACATACACATACACATACACATACACATACACACATACACATACACATACACACACACACACATATACACAAACACATATTTATATATATATATATATATATATATATATATATATATACACATGTAAATATGTGCAACCTCCTATATATATGGGTAAAAGTACAAACTTGTGTCACACTTTAGGATAATCGCATAGTTTCGACCGAAATAGGTACGACCATAAGTGTTCAGGCCGAACACACATTGGTGTAGGAGTTCCTAGGGGTTAAGTGTTTTCAACCCTCAAGTTTTGGTTTTCAAGATCCTCTATGGGTCATGGTGTGAATAAGGGCTATTAGGAGTCCATTAGGAGGTTGGAAATAGGATGGATTTTGTGAGATTTTGTTGTGTTTATAATGTTGTCTTGAAATTTCTCAATGAGCACTTAGACCAAATGTGAGAACCCCATGCAAAATGAGTTCATAGGGTTAGAGTGTGTTGTTTTAGTGTTAGACATGGTTTGGAAAGCTTAATGATTCATTCTACACCCATAGATTGGGTCAGTACATTAAAAATGGAAAATTTGTAAAAATTGCAAAAAGTTGCTCAAGCAACTTTTTAAAGTTGCTTGACAACATTTGGTTGGTTAGGGAATATTTGGTAAACAATAAGTTTTGAGTCAGATCTGATAGTTGAAACATGATGGGAGGAGGTGTTTATGTCCTTCCAAGGTATTGTAACTAGGTCGGTTAACATTTGGCACACAATTCAATAGTGAACAAAGTGACAATTCTGGATACCTCTCTGCAAATCTTGTGTAACTGGTGTAATTTAATGTTTAATGGATTGAAATGGAGGTTCTTCCACTGTAGATAGTTATAGTAGAATATTTCCTTTCATTGTGTGTTGTGGTTTTGATTCTTGTTAAGTTTTTATTTGTGTAAATAAAATTCTTGTCTCTGGTTCCCGTTCACTGGATTGTACAGAGTTGGGTCCAGTGAAATGGCTCTATTTTGTAAACCCCCCTTGGTAACCTCTCAGACCTTGAAGGTCTGAAATTAGAGTCAATATAAATTCTTTTCCATTTTGTAGGAGTCCAGAAAGTGATTTTTTCTATTTTTTAAACTCTTGCCCTAGGCGAGCTCTGCCATAGCCCGACTAGGAAGAAAGAGTAACAAAGTTGAATAACTTGCAGGAGAAGATTGGATTGACCAATCCAATGACATGGAGGTGTGCATAAGGTTCATAAAAATACTTGGTGAAGAGAAAAATAATAATTTAATCCAGTGGAGTGGATTTCTCTTTGGAAGTTTGAATCAAGCTAGTTTCCTTGTAAGTCACCCATACTAGGGTTGGACACTGTACGGAGGGTTGAAGAAATAAAAATAAAAAAATACTTTAGATATTCCAAAAGGGTGTCCTAAATGGTGGTGATTAGTAGGTTGTTTCCAATATTTTTGAGTTAGAGCACAAAAAAATTAGAGTTAGGGCTAATAGAGTACTACAAGCCTAGTAGGCCTAAAAAAAAGGAATCTTGAAAGTGATAGAACAAAGGTCTAAAGATCATACAAGATGGGAATCTTGGTGACTAAATTGATGATTTTGGAAGTCCTAGGCTCCTAAAAGATGAATGTGGAAGGGGTAGGAAGCTGGTTGTGAACTTACCTTTGTGAGTTCAATCTAGAGATTTGTGAAACTTGACTTGATAGAGAAGCTCTAGGAGAGTAGGAGGGGAAGGAGTTTGAACCTCCTAAGGTAGTAGGGTTTATGATTGGAAAGAATCCCTAGAAGGTCCTAGAAGTGACCTAGAGAAGAGCCCAAATTATCTCATTTGAGGAGCCTCCCTATCAAAGTGGTATCCATGCCTAAATATTTGGGCAAGAAGTGTTGAATGTCTGATAGTGAATTAGTGGGTGAATCTAAGATGGTGACAAATTTAGAGTTGGCCAATAAGGTCAATGAAAAATAAGAGGACAATAGGGTGCTCAAAGAGAGGATAGATCAATTGGAAATAAAATTGGGTGAGGTAGAAGTGAATACTGAAGAAGTGAGTTTCAAGGTGAGTGAAAAAGAAGATAAGGGAAAAGGAGTTGCAGTGGAGGATGAAGTACACAAACTAGACCCTGTGATCCCAGAGGAACCATTTCTCAAAGCCCTAAAAGCCATGGAAGGAAAATCCTTAGAAGGAAAACTAATTTTTATTGGAAAGATGGAACCAGACCTAGTAATAGAATGGATAGAGGGCTTGGAAAATTATTTTGAATGTCATGGCATAAGTGAAGCACAAAAGGTTAAGGTGGCTAAATCAAGATCAAGAGGGGCTCCTCTAACATGGTGGAATTTTGTTCAGATAGAGAGGAAAATTGAGGGAAATAATCCAATTGCTACTTGGAAGGGAATGCTTTCCAAGATTAAAGATACCTACGTACCTGATGGCTATGAGATCCAACTTCATAGAAAGAGGCAGAATCTAAGACATAGGGATCTTAATGTCAACACATACACTGAGGAGTTTCAAAAGTTTTGTTTGCGGTCTAATGCGATAGAGGATGAAAGTATCAATGTTGAAAGATAATTGAATGAGTTGAGATGGAAAATATAGGTAGAGATTATGTTTCTAAGTCCTACCACTATCCAAAGGTGCTATTAGTTGGCACTCAAAGTGGAAGAAAAAAACAAAAAGAAGTATAAGAAAGGAAGTAGAGGTAGAGGCAGAGGAAGAGGCAATAGAGACCATAGAGGAAGTTTTGGTGGAAGAAGTGTAGACCAAAGATCCCAAGGGGAATCCAAGTTTGGAGAGAAAAGTGGGGATCACAATACCAGAGGCAACTATAGAGGAAGGGGATCTAGTATAAGTAATAGAGGTTGGTCTGGAGAATGAGGGAGAGGATCCCACTTCTCCAAAATGAAATATTACAATTATAGATGTCTTGAGAAACCTTCTTTATCCCAAGGGGATAGGAGAATAAATTATGTAGAAGAGGAAAATGCAAGTGTGAAATCACTAGAGGTGAGTTTAGACTCAGAGGTTGGAGATAACCTCATGATCATAATAGTTTTGATAAAAGTACTTCTGAAGGAGGAGCCAAGACAAAGGAGATCCTTGTTTAGGATAAATTGCAAGACTGTGGGCAAAGTGTAAAAGGTTTTTGTGGATTCAGGGTTCACAGATAACATCTTATTAGAAGAGGTAGTAAGCAAGTTGAAACTGCAAAGAATCCTTCATAGTAATCCCTGTAGGGTTACTTGGATCAATAAAGGGAAACATCTTTTAGTGAATGAACAAACTTGGGTGGAGTTTACCATAGGAGGCTACAAAGAAAAAAGCTTATGTGATATCTTTCCAATGGATGCTTGCTATCTTCTATTGGGTAGGCTATGGAAATATGATAGAAAGACAGTCCATCATGGAGAAAAGAACTCATATTCCTTATAAAAAGATGGAGTCACTTATAAGATACGGTCTATAAGAGATAGAGAAGAGGGTAAGCCTAGTGGCCCTCATGTCTTATTAGTTGGTGAAAAAGAGTTTATAGACACTCTCAATGAAGGAGGAGTTGGATTTGCATTGGTTGTGAAACCAAAATAGGAGAAGAAAGATAAGAAGGTAGACACCCCTCCAGAGGTAAAAACCTTGTTAGACTAGTTTAAGGACGTTATAATTGATAGAACCCCTGATACTTTTCCACCATAGAGAGAAATAAGTCATCAAATAGACTTCATTCCAAGGGATTCCTTTCCTAACAAAGATTCTTACAAGATGACACCAGAGAAGAATAATGAAGTGGCCAAACAAGTTCAAGAGCTTCTTGATAATGGAATGATCAAGAAAAGAATTAGCCCATGTGTAGTTCCAACAGTGTTGGCACCCAATAAATGAGGGTCATGGAGATTGTGTACAAACTTAAGAGCCATCAATAAAATTAAAATCAGGTATAGGTTTCCCACTCCAAGAATTGAAGACCTTATGGATTGTTTGGAAGGTGCACAATACTTCACCAAGATATACCTTGAAAGTGGCTATCATAAAATTTTAATCAAGGATGGAGATGAGTGGAAGACAACATTAAAAACCACAGAAGGCCTTTATGAATGGCTTGTCATGCTATTTGGACTCACCAATGCTCCTAGTACATTCATGAGGCTCATGAATGAGGTCCTCAAAGACTATATTGGCAAATTTTTAGTTGTTTATCTAGATGCTATTTTAATTTTTATCAAAAATAAAGATGATCATCTTAGACATTTATAAATTGTATTAAGAAAGTTACATGATGAATAACTAACTATCAATTTGGAGAAATGCAAGTTTATGAAGTAGGTGCTTGTGTAACTTGGCTTTGTGATATCCAAAGGTGATTTAAAGATGGATGTTTCAAAGGTGGAAGAAATACTCAATTGGCCTAATCCCAAGTCAGAAAGTGAGGTGAGGAGTTTCCATAGACTAGATGAGTTTTAAATAAAATTTATTAGGAAATTTAGTGGGATCTGTGCACCCATCCTAAATACAATAAAAGGTGGTGAAAATAAAAAGTTTCAATGGACAGAAGCAATAGATGCAAGGTTTGACTTGTTGAAGGAAAAAGTGGCCACACAACCTACATTGGTGTTACCTAGCTTTAACAAGCTCTTCATCATTGAATGTGATATCGCAAGCAATGTTGCAATGGGATTAGTGTTAAGTCTAGAGGGCAAACCTGTGGCCTTTTTCAACAAGAAGCTCAATGAAGAAAAAAGTAAATATTCATCTTATGATTTGGAAATTTATGCCCTTGTCCAAGCACTAATAAAATGGAGGCACTACCTCTTTCTTGAGGAGTTTGTAGTTTTCACTGATAACCAAGCATTGAGTTTTCTAAACTCACAAGACAAACTAAACCATAGGAACATTAAATGGGTGGAATATCTGTAGTCATACACCTTTACCATTAAACATAAAAAAGATAAAATAAAAGGGTTGCTAATTCTTTAAGTAGAATGACACTCACTGTACAATAAATTCAATTAAAGAGCATAGGGCTTGATAGTTTCAAGGAGCTCTACAAAGGAGATGAAGAGTTCTCTGCAACTTACAAGGTATGTGAAGAGTTTAGAAATCATTTTCATAGTGATTATGTAGATTATACCTTACAAGAGGGACTATTGTTCAAAGGTGGGAAGTTGTGTGTACCTTGGGGGTCCATGAGAGAAAATTTAATACATGAGAAGCATAATGGTATCTTAGGGGGCCATTTTGGATTGAATAAAACATTGGAGTTGGTACAAAGGTTGTACTACTAGTGTAAGATGCAAAGGGATATCAAGAGGTATGTAGAAACTATCTCCATCTATTAGAAAGCCAAAGGAACATCTTCAAATGCTTCTCTATATTAGACTTTTCCCATTCCCAATAGGCCATTGGAGTGTGTCAGCATAGATTTCATTGTTGGGTTTCCAAGGACCAAGAATGAATTTGATAGTGTGTTTATTGTTGTAGACAGGTTTAGTAAAATGAGTCATTTCAATCCTTTTAAGCTGACTCATGATGCATTTTAGATAGCCAATTTGTTCTTTAAGGAGGTAATAAGAATCCATGGCTTACCAATTAGGATTGTGTCTGACAGAGATCCCAAATTCATTGGGCATTTTTGGAAAACATTATGGCAAAGATTGGGTACTAATTTGGCATTTGGGTCTGCATACCATCCCCAAATTGATGGACATACATAATTTGTTAACATGACCCTAGGGAATCTCTCGAGGTGCTTGACAAAGGAGCATGGGAAAACTTGGGGTCAGGTCATACACCGAGCCGAGTTTGCATATGATGATATAGTGAATAGGACAACAATTAGATCTCTATTTGAAATTGTTTATGGCCTACATCCTAGGAGTGTGTTGGAGCTTAGAGATCTTTAAAGATATGAGAAGAGGAGTGGCTATGCTGAGGACTTTTCCCAATCCATGAAGGAAGTTTATGACCAAGTAAAACAAAACTTGACATAGAACACTCAAAAGATCAAGGATTAAGTTGACTTGAAGAAGAAATATGTTCAGTTTCAGGTAGGTGAATTCTTGATTGCCCATCTTAACAAGGCTAGAATACCGAAAGGGATCCCAAGAAAATTACAGATGAGAAGACTAGGGACATGTAGAATTTTGCAGAAATATGGTAGTAATGCATATAAGCTTGACCTTCCTAAAGACATAGATCTTTCTCCTATCTTCAATGTGGAAGATCTCATTCCTTATAAGGGTCCCAATCCAAATGCTAACAAGGAAATTTCCCATGTTGCAGAGATAGGTCCTCAATTACAAAAATTGCCTTCTAGATCTAACCTAGTAGCAGTGAAGATTTTGGGCTCTAGAGTGGCTAAGAAGACTAAACACAAAATATACATGGAGCACCTGATCAAGTGGAAATACATGTCTGATACTGAAGCCACTTGGGTACCTAAAAGTGATTTCCAAAAGTTAGGAATTGATCTTGCACGCTTGTCACCTGATGTGACTTGATCTCTTTTCCTAATGGGGGAGAATTTTGCAAGAGCACCTAGGGGTTAAGTGTTTTCAGCCATCAAGTTTTAGTTTCCAAGCTCCTCTATGGGTCATGGTGTGAATAAGGGATATTAGGAGTCCATTAGGAGGTTGGAAATAGGATGGAGTTTGTGATATTTGTTGTGTTTGTAATGTTGTCCTGAAATTTCTCAAAGAGCACTTAGAAAAAATGTGAGAACCCCATGCAAAATGAGTTCATAGGGCTCATATTGTGTTGTTTTAGTGCTAGAAATGGTTTGGAAAGTTTAATGTTTCATTCTGCACCTGTGTGTGTTAAATATGGCCTTGTTATTCAACCATACACTTCAACATAGTCCTTTCACATCAACCACATACAAAAGTGAATATGAGTTATTCATCCTGCATGCCTGTATGATTCAACATGTTGCCTTCTATCTAGATGGGGTTTCGAATAGCTCTTAGAATGAGAGTCTCACAACCATAGACCAATCTAAGAATGAAGGATTTTTCTCCATGAATGTGATGCAATGCAAGATTAATCTAAAAAATGAAAGATGCAAGATTAATCTAGAAATTGAAATGAGATTAAACTAATACATGATTGTAATTAAATTAATCTAAGAAATTGACATTAATCTATTGCAAATGACTGGGCTTTGAATGAGAAATGGGAGTTCTTTTATAGATTGAGAGTCTGCTCATAATAGAAAGATTCCTTTTTGAAATAAAACAAATAGAAAAGCCAGTTCAAATTAGCAAGCTTTCTTTAAAAGAAAACAATGAACTATTTTCTCTTTGTTTTTAACTGTTTTCTTTTTTCTTTTAACTGTTTTCTTTCTCTTTAAAGCACAGTTAATTCAAAGTTTCTATTTCTGAACTGAAGAGAAGATTTTTGAGAAAATATTTAATTAATTAAATAGAATATGACCTCATAAATGTGTTTTTCTTAATTATTTAAATAATTAAATTCAATTTTTGAAATGAGGATATTTATTTAATAATTAAATATTATTTAATTCCTTTTCATGTGTTTTAGCTAAAAGGGGTGAATTTAATTTAATTAAAGTGTTAGGAATTTATAATTAAATTAATTCAATCATAGGGTATATTTAGCTAATTGATGTTTTAGGAATTAAATATAAAGTATGATTAATGCAGATTTAGGATTTTCTGCATTTGACACTTAAGTCGAGTAGAGTCAGTCAAAACTTAGAATTACCTACTACAATAGGAATTTGATGATTCAGAAGAATGACAAATGCAACAAAATTGGTTAGGGTTTCAAGATGCCAATTTTGGGTGGTTAAATTTTTCCCCTCTTTGAATTGATGTGCGAGTAGCGCATTGATTCAAAGAATAGTCTGATGTCTGAAGCACATAAGAATAGATTTTGAAAATTGATGATGCAAAGATCTATTGATGAAGATTTTAGAGCTATCTCTAGGATAGAGCTTAACTCTCTGAAGTCTAGGTTAGGTTGCCAAGACGCCAGTCAAGTAGAGTGTTTGAGGGTCATCTCCAGAATGAAGCTTGATCCTCAGGGATTCGGGTTAGATTGCCCTAATACCTAATATATTAAGATTTTGAGAATCATCTCCAGAACAAAGCTTGATCCTCAGGGATCTAAGTTAGATTTCTCAGATACCTAATAGATTGATATCTTTCAAAAGAATCTCCCCAGAATGAGGCTCAAAATTTAGGAGTCAGGGTTAGATTGCCCCGATACCTGTCCCCAAAAAGATAGTCAATAGAGATTTTAGGACTTAGGACTATCTCCAAAACAAAGCTTAGTCCCCCAATATCTAGGTTAGATTGCCCAGACATTAGTTAGATCAAGTTTTAGAATCATCTCTAGAATGGAGCTTGATTTTCAAGAGTTAGGGTTAGATTGCCCCTATTCCCAATAGATGAGATTTTTGAGAACCATCTCCGTGATAGAGCTTAATTCTCAGGGACCTAAGTTAGATTGCTCAGATACCTAAATGATGAGATTTTAAGAATCATCTCTAGAATGAAGCTTGATTCTCAGGGATCCGGGTTAGATTGCCTCGATACCTAATAGATGACAAGATGTAAGGAACATAGATGCCCCCATTGATTGTGGAGTATCCAATTTTGACTATGAAGTATGAAAACTAAGTATGCCCCAAGTAATGAGATACCCCTAGCAACGAGGATTTTTGAAAATCAGATCAGATTGATTGGAATAGATTCAATGATGTAATCATCCTGCCCCCTCGAGAGCGAAATGGAAAGATGACACATCATAATGCTGATTGAGAGTGAGAAATCACAGATAGATGTTAAATCGAGGGTCTAGAAGAATTTAGAATAGATTACGGAAGAATACTGAAGATTCATAAGCAATTTTGAGTGATGTCAAGGTCCAGGTTGACCAAGTTTGACTATGGTTGACCAAAGTTGACCATAGTTGACTTTTGATGAAAAGTTTGATGATTTTGAGAAACTAATGATAGGATAAGATTCTGACAAGAAAATGATGTCAGAAAGTTGACTGCACAAGCATCCGATTGCATCGGTCCCAAAAATTTTAAAATGCAATTTTGAGCGATATAGGAGTGCCAGATTTTGATTTCAATTTTGATCACGAAAATGGAACACTATATTGAAAATTAGATTTCAGTTCAAAGAATTTGGAATTGAAGAGCGAGAGAGAGGATCAAACACTTGTGTAGTCATGATGAAGCCAAGATGTTTAAGAAGAACCCCTCAATGTACAAAGCTAGGAGAACGTAATCGAGTGAACATCGAATTGCTGCCACAATGCAAGTCTAGAATAAAAATGCATTCCGATGCTAGATGTAATTCCTAGGACATGGTTGTGAGACCCATCATATAATTATCATCATTGAGAATTTTTGGAACATCGAAGTTGATACAATCCTTACTGGTGCCACTTCCACCATAAGAATATGAATATGACTTTCATCGGATAAAATGTAGGAAACGAACGTAAGCACCAAGGGACAAAAGCCAAGATGACCTGAACATTGTTTCTAGTTGATATTGCAAGAGTACACTAGTATCAAGGCATTCAAAGCCAAGATAACCATTAGTGTGATCATGCGTAAATAAATAGAGCAATAACAGTTAAGGAGATAGTACCGACCTCACCATGGCATACAAATAAACAAAATTGAGGAATGTGAGGCTTTTCCACCTTAATGCAAGAGCTCTTATCACATACACCCTATTTATTTGATGTTGCCGGATCATCGAGACTACACCAATAAGTAGTAGACAAAGAAAATATCAATGAAATCCATGAGAATAGACAACATACAAAGAAAGTTTCAATCATAGCTCAACCAATTTCAAAGTTTTCGAATATGTATGTGTAGAGGGTGTTAAAAAACCACCGTTGTGCTTGTGAGTGCATTGTGTTTGATTGTTATTGATAGATGTTTATGTTTGAGAGGTATCCGATGTGTGTTGAAAAACATAGATGTGCCCAAAGATAGTGTTGAAAAATACAATTTATGGTGGTGTTGAAAAACACCAGTTTGTGTCAGTAGCAAGTTGTCCTGCATAAGCGACAAGATTATTGACTCAGGATGTAAACCAAAGATGGGGACTCGTGCCCCTAGTAGCGGTGACTGAATTGACATATGTTGTAAGGACAAACTAGATTTGGTTTCCCCTAGGCATATGGTGCTGAATCAATGTCAAGTTGTGTGTGCTTGAATGTGACCTCTAAATCAGGCACAAATGCAACATAGTCCTTGCTCAATCATTGAATTTGCAAAGATGAACATGAATTGTCCATTTCAAAAACTTGATTGAATTGACCTATCGCCTCCTATTTAGTTGGGGTGTCGAATTTACTCTCAGAACGAGAGCCAAAAACCATGACCATTGCTAAAATGGAGGATTTTAAAGTATGACAAAAACTAAAATTGAAATTACTTTATATGAGAAATGCTATTAGAATTAAAGAATTGAAATGCATATTTATTCTAGACAGCTTGAAAAGATGATAAAATTAAGCTATTAGATATGTAAAAAAACTATATTAAAATGCAACAAGCCATTACTCTAAATGAAGTTATGCTCATTATGCAATAAAGGCTTTAAAACATGAAAGAAATGAGACAAGATTTCGCTATAATTTTGATGCTCTCTAATTGATCGCCTCAAATGAAGAAAATGAGGTCCATAATATAGAACAAACTGAGAAGGGGATGAAGAGTTTCTTGAAAAGAAACAGCTGACTCTTCATCTCCATGGAGGAAGGTGAGACAATTTTTAAGGAATTATTCAATTAAAAGAATAAATTATTGCCACATGAGTGGCTTTTCATATGGAATTATGGAATTCCTTTTGAGGATAATTCACTCAAATAAGCAAATAATTCTTTTAATTCCTTTTGATGTGTATTAGCTAAAGGGGGTGGAATTAATTTAATTTAAAAGCACTTAGGACTTTAAAATTAAATTAATTAATCATAGGGATTTTTAGCTAATAAACCTTGATAATTTAGGAATTAAATATAATGTGAGATTTATGCAAATTCAAGTTTTCTGCATTTGAGACTAAGTCAATTAAAGTCAATTAGGAAGAGAATTTGCCTAGTACAATGGGATTTTGATGATGAGAAAATGCACCAAAATTGATTATAATTGTAAGGTGCCAATTTTGGGGTGTTACATTTTGCCCCTCTTTGAATTGATGTGCAAGCAACGCATTGATTCAAATAATAGTTTGATGTGATAGATGAAGATTTCAGAAGTCTAGGCTAGGTTGCCAAGACATCGATTAGATCAAGAATTAGAACCATCTTCAAAATGAGGCATGATTATCCAAATTCTAAGTTAGATTGCGAAGACAAAAATCCAAATACCACTTGAGAGAAGATCAGAATCGAGGTAAGATTGCCCCAATTTCCACTGATAGTTGATGAAGATTTAGGACTATCTCCAGAATTGGGGTTAGATTGCCCCAATACAAAGGTTAGCCCTCTGAGATCTAGGTTAGGTTGCTTAGATAACAATCTAAAAGAGCTCTTGAGAGTCATCTTCAGAATGAAGCATGACTTTCAGGAATTAGGGTTAGATTGCCCCAATACCCAATGAGATTTCAAGAGTCATCTCCAGAATGAAGCTTGATCCTTGAAGATCTGAGTTAGATTTCTCAGATACATAGAAAGATAGATGACAAGATGCAAGGCATCAAGATGCCCCTAGAGATTCAAGATCATGGAATATCCAATTTTGACCATAAGGTACGAAAAACTGAATATGCCCCAAGTGATGAGATGCCCCTAGCGATGTGGACTTTTGATTCAGATTAGACTGATTTGAGAATGATGCAAAAAGATTCAATGATGCAATCATCCTGCCCCCTCGGGAGTGAAATTGAAAGATGACACAACAGAAAGATGATTGACAACAAAAGATCATAGATAGAAGCAAGATCGAAGATCCAGAGATATTCAGAGATAGATCAAGAGAAAGCAGAATTGATTTAGAGCGATCGGGAGGTCCTGTTGACTAGGTTTGGCCATAGTTGACCAAGTTTGACTAGAATTGACTAGAGTTGAATTTATGAAAAGATCACAGAAGCCGAGAAAATGATGACGAGAGATGATTCTGACAAGAAAGTGACGTCAAAAAATTGACTGCACAAGCGTCCGATCGCGTCGGTCCCAAAATTTTAAAATGTGATTTCAAGCTGCTTAGGAGTGTTAGATTTCAATTTCGATCATGAAAATAGATTCAGAATGGTCCATTTAGCCAAGGGTGCAATTTTTGCATAAAATAGAGCACTTTTGAAGATTAGGTCAAAAGCTATATAAGGCCTAGAGGGGTCATTTTCAAATCATTATTCACATTTGACTTTTGAGATGGCAAGGGCTCCTGCTGGCTCCCACTGATATTGATAGCATTCTCATGCATACACACCGATTTGAGCACTCTCGATGACACAACCAGCCGCCGGAGTATGACACACCTGTAAGTAATTGACACATTATCCTGCATTTCAAATTTTTATTAATTTTAGATCATTTTAGCACTTTTTTAAAGCTTTTAAGGTCCGTCACGTCAAGTCTTGCGTGAGGAAATAGTTTTCTCACACCGGCCTAGGTCACCCCTCACACGAGAAATTAGATTCCTCAGGCGGGTTAGGGATTCCTCGCGTAGGCCCTTTCGCATGCTTGCGCAAAGTGCACACTGATGCCACATGAGATTTCATCGCATGTGATGGAATGTGATCACATGAGAAGAGATCCTATCTTGCGTGAGACAGAAAGCTAGCATGGGAAAAGAGTTTCATCGCATGGGAATCTTGCTTGGTTCAGAAATTCATCATTTTTTATGTCGCAGAGTCAGCCAGTTACGATGCCTCAAAGCTATGTTTAGGATAGGTCCATAGCTGTAATTGTTGTCATTGCTTTGAAAAATCATCATGTTGAGGTACTGATCCAACTTCATCGCTTGCTTTGCAGGTTAACTTCCCTGATATCACATTCTAGTCGCATCATCCTATCATGGGTGAGCTACTGCAGAGACTGTCAGATGCTGATGGTGCCCATATTGATGGGCTAGGATTGTCATATCTTCATGATGCACCCAATATTCAGGTAAATCACAGTCTATTGGGTGCACTGGTTGAGCGTTTCCATTCAGAGACAAGCACATTCCATTTTCTGCAGGGGGAGATGACAGTCACTCCTGAGGACATTTACAGGATCCTGGGAGTACCATTCCACGGGGCTCGAGTAGAGTATGATACCCAGCCAAGAGCAGGTACACAAGCACTGAGAGAAATCTTCCAAGATGATCTAATGATGGGTCTGGCTATCTCTTGGGAGGATTTGATGAGCCTCTACGGTGTGGATCACCCACTGGCAGTTGTCTTGGCACTTTTCTGAAGATGTCACTTGGTTCTAGATAGAGGTCAACACAGATTGGAGTGTGACTGGGGAGGCATGTTGCAGAGGATGCTAGCTACACCAGCAGTGAATTTTGGATGGGGTGAGTGTATGATTGCATAGATGTATCATGAGATGCATGAGATTGTGTATCAAGGTGCACGGACTATGGTGACAGGAGTCATTGTTTTACAGGTCTGGGCTTAGGAGCACCTTCCCATATGTAGGCCGATTTTCCATGATACTCAGCAGCCCTTAGAGCTGTATATTTATAGATATGCCAATCCTTTGACCCAACCAGCACTAGGTAAGATGGAGCAGTGGCGAGCCCAGATAGATGATATGTCAGCAGTTATATGGTGGCCATGGATAGCCACTGAGGTGTGGGATGATGCACGACACGAGCTACCGTATATGTTTTGCTCGCATCCTTTGATTGGGCATACTATTAGTGTTATTGAGCACTTCTTATGGACACAAGTACTGTGATAGTTTGGGAGACCCTAGGATGTCTCACAGGAGTATTGTACCTACACCCGATTCGTCGATGAGATGAAGAAGGGATGGCAGAGGTAGTTGGATAGAGGCCATAGCATGATAGATGCACACGCACCACCAGCTAGGTAGGATTACATGGCAGGGGTGATGAATGCAAGGATGAAACCTGCATACAAGGATCATTCATTAGTGCACCCATTCTGTAGATACATAGATCCTGTTGGCATGGGCCCTCATGTACAGCAGGTGGTACAACCACCACCACAGCAGAAGGCACAACAGCTGCCACTACAGCAGCAGGCAAAACACCCACCATTACAGTAGTAGGCACAACAGCTACCATTACAAAAATAGGAGAGGGTAGTACGGCCAAGGACCTCACAGATTCCTATCCCCACTAGACCTATGGGGTCAGATGCATGTGCAGGGAGTAGTGGTAGTTAGGATAGAGCCACTGAGCAGGGATAGGACACCATCATGGCTAATACTGTTATGATTGACCCACAGGAAGGCAGAAAGGTAGCCCAATTATAGGAGGCTCTCCGGAGGGTCCAAGAGAGGGTGAGACAGGTATAGAGGGAGTGAGATGACTTCCGTACATAGGTGGTCATCCAAGAGACCCGAGTTGCTGAGTGAGACAGGGAGATCCGAGGGTTACAGGAGGCACTGGCTAGATCTTAGATAGAGATGAGAGATGCGGCTGCTCAGTTAGCCTATTACTATGCAGCATACACCATTGCAGTTCCAGAGGCAGCGGACCATGTTTCGCCATTTTTAGAGTATACTGGGGCATGGTCCACTCCACAAGGACCACCTCCTTAGCAGCAGGGCATGCCACCTCCTCAGCAGTAGGGCATGTCACCTCCTCCACCTTCGCTAAGTGGTTAGATGAGACACTTGATATACATATTGTACCACCATTTTGATATATTGTGCTCGAGTAGCACCCTTGTACATTTGATTGATTAACATATATATATGAGCTCGGTTTTGGCATCATTGTACTTATTCATATATTGCTTTAAATTTGTATGTATTGTGAGATGTTTCCTATATGATTAGATGTATGAATTAGAAATGTATTCCATGGATGAATATGCAAATGTTTATGCACATGTTTTATTGATGTATTCTATGAATGATAGATGTTAGATGAATAAATGTTATGTATGATTTGATTTATGCTTATAATGGATGCACATGCTTATGGATATGTAAATGAAAATGAATGTATGGAAATGCAATGGTACTAATCATCTTATGTAGGATATTGCAATATACGATAGATACTAACCAAAAGAATATGAATGAATATCGAGAGTGAGTACCAGACACTTGTGCAATTGAGAGGAATCCAGGACAAAAGATGAGGACCTTTGAAGAATGAGAAGACAATGAAGAGAGCATCAAAACTATCATGATGCAAGCCTAAAATACGAATGCAAGCCTAAGCTAAATGCAACCCTAGGACTTGGTTGTTGGACTCATCGCGTAATTATCATCATCAAGTATTTTTGGGACATCGGAGTCAATACGATCCTTACTGGTGCCGCTACGACCATAAGGATATGAATATGACTATCATCGGATAAAATATAGGAAATGAATGTAAGCGTTAGGGCACAAGAGCCAACATGACCTGAACATTGTTTCCAGTTTGATATAGTAGGAGTACATAAGTAAACAAACAGAGCAATAATAGTCAAGGAAATAGTTCCAACCTCCCCTTGGCATACAAATAAACAAGATCGAGGGATGTGAGGCTTTTCCACCTTAATGCATAAGCTCGTATCACATACACCCTATTTATTTGACGCTGTCAGATCATCGAAACCACACCCACAAGCAGTAGACAAAGAAAATATCAATGAAATTCATGAGAATAGACAACATTCAAAGAAAGCTTCAATTATAGCTCAGCATGTTTCAAAGTTTATGAATGTGCATGTGTTTACGGTGTTAAAAAACACCGTTGTGCTTGTGAGTGCAATGTGTTTGATTGGTATCGAGAGAGGTTTACATTGCGATATCCAATTTGTGTTGAGAAACACAGATGTGTCCAAAGAGAGTGTTGAAAAACACTTTTGGATTGGGGTGTTGAGAAACACCAGTTCATGCCAGTAGATGGTTTTCCTTTAGAACTGACAATATTACTGACTCAAGCATAAACCAAAGATGTGATCAAAGTGGGGAGCCATGCCCCAAAGTAACAAACAAATTGAAGTCGAACATGCAAATAGCGAGTTGATGTGAGAAATATCAGTAGTATAGAGACAGTAGGAAGACCCAGTGACAACCACTAGTGACTGACGCAAGAAAGATTCTCAAGAATAAAGATCGATGTGAGATCTAGGCATCATCAGGTAGACTCAGTGAGAACCATTGGTGACTGATGCGAAGAGGAGAGAGACTCTAAAAGATAGGACAATGCCCCCTAGACCAGGAAGATGCCCCTGAGTGTGACTAGTTTCAATCCATGTGAAGTCGAGAAAAATCTTGAAGATGACTGAGAGCGAATGCATGAGAAAACAAACTAAAGCAGGAAAGCACACTAAAGTAGGAAAAGCAAACTAAAGTGGGAAAGCAAAAGAGAAAATTACAAGAAAGCCAAGAGATGCCGTGACAGATAGAGCATTGCAGAACAAGAGGTGCTTGTTTACTAGGTTTTCACCATCTTGGCAGAAATTCTATTTTTGCTACCATGACGCTTGTTTACCAGGTTTTCATCAATGACACATTTTTTTTTTTTTTTTGTATTTTCATTTTTTCAATTTTTTTGTACTTTTTTTTTTCAATTTTTTTTTGTATTTTTTGTATTTTTTGGTATTATCAAGGTGCCTGTTTACCAGGTTTTCACCAGGATAATAGATACATCAAAGCGCCTTTTTTCCAGGTTTTCACTAAGATGATCATTTTTTAGGACATTTTGCAATTTTTAGGATTTTCTCAGAATAAAGTATGTACATGAGCATTCAAAATACATCTCAACTATAGAACTTCTTCAAGTGAAGAGCATTGATGAGCTCTTTGAGTTGTTCACCCTCTATGATAGAGAGCTAATATGCACCAGAACCAAATACTATAGTGATAACATACGGACCAAGCCAGTTTGGTTCAAACTTCCCTTTCTGGATCCGTTGCTATTGATTCTTGGGGTTCTCTCTCAGGATGAGATCACCCAATTGGAATTCTCTTGGTCTGAACTTATTGTTGTAACTCTTATATATTCTCTTCTGATATGCTTGGAGATGATTGAACGCCACTTTTTGACATTCATCCAGTAGTTCAAGCTCTTGTAGCTGAGATATTATAATATCACCATCAGTAATGAGGCCCTTCAGAGAGACTCACAAGGTGGGATTCTCAAACTCAATAGGAAGTACTACATTGACACCATAAACTAGAGAAAAGGGCATGGCCCCTGTTGGTGTTTGTATACTGGTGCAGTAAGCCCATAAAGCTGGATTAATCTGGAGATGCCAGTCTCATCCAGATTTGTATACTGTATAATGTAAGATCTTGAGGATGGTCTTATTTGAAGCTTCCGCTTGTCCATTACCCTGGGGATAATAGATAGAAGACTAGAACTGAATGATTTTGAATTTAGTGCATAATTATGTCAGATCCTTGTTCTTGAATTTCCCCCCATTGTCAGTGATTATTGACGAGGGTACACCATATCTAAAGATGATGTAATTCAGTATAAACATAGCCATAGAATTTCCATAAACTATAATGAGAGGCACTGCCTCAACCCACTTGGTGAAATAGTTCGTAGCAGTGATGATGTATTTATGTCCCCTTGAAGAAGACAGATCTATCTGACCCACTAAGTCAAAGGCCCATTGCTGAAATGGCCAAAAGATGACAAAAGGAATGAGCTCCTTAGCAGGAGCGTGGATCAAATTTCCATGAAGCTGGCATTGTTTGAAAGATTTAGAAAATTGTATAGCTTCTTTCTCCATATCCAGCCAATAGTAACCAGCTCTAATAAGTTTACGAGATAATGTCAGACCATTTGAGTGAGATCCGCAGATGCCTTCATGTACTTCTTCTAATGCACGCTTAGACTCATCAGGTTCTAAACACCTAAGGAGGGTACCATCTAGACCTCATCTATATAAGTCATTAGCTATGATGACAAACCGTGAAGCACTGTGGATTAAGTGAAATTTTTCATTTTGAGTATAAGTGTCAGGAATAATTTGGTCATGAAGGTAGGAGTATATATGATGGTAGCAGGATGAGTAATGTCCAATGATTGAACAGATCATCCAGGATTCAGGAGAATTATAGGTAGGGTGGCATAACATCTCCACTAGGAATTCATGTCTGAAGTCATTTTCTAGCATTTGTAACATGGAATCCATAGTGGCATCAGCTGCTTTATTATCCACCCTTGGAATTTGCTGGAAAGTAACATGTGCAAAGTATTTTTTAAGATCATCAACCATCTTCTTATAAGGCACCAGTTTTTCATCTTTGGTTTGATAGATGTCATTCACCTGATTAATAACCAACTGTGAATCTCCAAAGACCTTTACCTCATCAACACACCATTCAATATCAATCTTTAATCCATTAATCAATGCTTTGTACACAGCAGTGTTATTGGTGCAAGGAAACATAATTTTGTAAGCCTTTGGTAATGAATATTGCTGAGGTGTAATGAACAAGATTCTCGCGCCCGACCCCTGCTGGGTGAATGATCCATCAAAGAACATGGTCCATGACTGATGTGTGAGAAGCATGATGGACTCATATGGGAATTTGATCCTTAATGGTTGATGATCTATAATAGGTGCCTCAGCCAACTGATCTGCGATCGCTTTCCCTTTGATAAATTTTCTCTCAACATATTCAATATCAAATTCACTGAGAAGCATGACCCATTTAGCTAGTCTACCTGTAAGGGTAGCTTTACTGAGCAAGTATTTTAATGGATCAATTTTTGCAATGAGCCTTGTGGTGTGAGAAAGCATATAATGTCATAACTTTTGAGAAGTGAACACCGCCACTAAGAAATCTTTCTCAATGATAGAATAATTCATTTCATAAGAAACCAATGTTCTGTTGAAGTAATAGATGGCTCTTTCTTTATTGTTTTGATCTTCTTGAGCCAATAGGGCACCCAAAGATGTTTTTGTAGCTGATATATATAATATTAATGGCTTCTCATGGATAGGAGGCATTAATATAGGTGGATTGGCTAGATATTGCTTGATTTTTTGAAAGCCTTGTTCACATTCTTTGTTCCATTCATAGGTCACACCTTTATGTAGAGTTTTTGTAAATGGTTGTGACTTGTCAGCTAGCTGTGAGATGAAGCGCTGGATAGATTGAAGCCAACCTTGAAGACCTCTAATTTTTCTAATATTGTGAGGTGGAGGCATTTCCATGATAGCTTGCACCTTTGCAAGATCCACCTCGATTCCTTTCACGGAGATGATATAACCAAGTAATTTCCCCGAAGTTACTCCAAATGCACATTTCTTAGGGTTAAGACGTAGTCTAAATTTTTCCATACGATCTAGTATAGGGCCTAGATTAGTGAGATGCACCTTCCTATCCATGATTTTAGCAAGGATTTCATCCACATTGTCCTCCATTGATTTGTGCATCATGTCATGAAATATAGTAGGGACTACTCTCTGATATATGGCTCCAACATTCTTAAGACCAAAAGGCATAACATTCTAGCAGAAAGTACCCCATGCTCAAGTAAACGCAATATTTTATTGATCCTCTGGCACAATTTTGATTTGGTTGTAGCCAGAGAAGCCATCCATTAGGGAGTACATTTTGTATCCTACTTTCATGTCCACAATCATATCGATGTTTGGTAGTGGAAAATCATCTTTTGGACATGCCTTACTTAAGTCCCTAAAGTCTATGCAGACCCTGACAGATTTGTCATGTTTTGACACTGGAACTATGTTGGAGATCCATTCTGCATAATCAATGGCTTTGATGAACCCAACTTTTATAAGTTTCTCCAACTCTGCCTTGACAAGTAAAGCCACATGTGGATGCATCTTTCTCAATTTTTTCTTGACTGGTTTTACACTTGGAGCTATTGATAAGTGATGCATGATGAGATCAAGATCTACATCCGGCATGTCAGAGTATGTCCATGCAAAATTTATCTTTTTCTCCTTGAAGAAATCTGTGAATTCCTTGAGTTCTTCTGCAAACAATGATTTGGCCACATGAATAATGTGTGGATGTTCTTCTGTACCTAGATTTACCAGCCGAGTTGGCTCAATTAGCACTGATGACCATTCTTGGAAATGACTCAGAAGTGCATCAAGTGTCTCAACCTCAGGTGCCTTAGAGAGGTTTCCACCTTTAGATACGTCTTTTATTTTTACTTTTTTTGGCTCTGACACTGCCACAATGTGGTTTTCACCATCAGAGCGCCTCTTTTTTCTTCTTTTAATTTTATGACTAAGATACTTGATATCAGCCTCGGTCATGTTGATACTTTCTTCACTAGTGGAGGACATTACAGGTTCAACAACATGAAGATAGCAGGCTAGAGCATAGTCATTCTGGAATGTAAGGACTTCATTGGATGAGGAAGGGGAATTCTAGTCTATTAGCTCAGGATGTTGGAGTGAGAGAGAAGTGACATGTTCAAGTGCATTCACAGTATAGTCATTGAAAGCGCTGATAAGCTGAGACCTAGAGCGATCTCATCCAAAGGTGTATTTTAATCCTTCTGACTCCTAGTGGCCATAGTAGAAGCCATGTTAACATTTATCGACTCAGACTCATTAGACCTTTCACTAGACCCTTCACCTACGTCAAGAAGCTTTTCATAGGATCCTTTTGACAAACTGTCAAACTCATATTCATGAGAACCTGTGTCTAAAATCTGACTTGGGTGTTTGCACCATGAAGGTTTGGGAGTTCTTGCAACATCAGCCTATTCTTGTGCTAACTTCTCTTGAAACTCTGGTGGTATGTATCATTCACCTTGGAAACTAGGATCTTGTAACACTTTCCATTGTCTGTAGGTTAATGCATCAAATGGAGGGGTTTTATCAGAATCACTGTCAGTCTTGACTATACTGGCACACGGTACAAAATTATCTTGCTCAGCAAAGAATGCTGCCAGGTCTGGAGGAATAGGGTAAGGAAAGCAATCCTCATCGGAGCTATCGTCTATGGTGTTGACTATAGCTTTTCCTTCAAGTTCTGGTGAAGGATCCAATTTTGGCACAAATTTGTTAATCCCTAGATGGAACAGGATCTACTTGAAGCCCAAACTAGTTGTGTCTTTCATCTTTTGACCTGTAGCTTTAATAGGTTCAACTAACCCATTACCATTCACCCTTATTGGGCCACTCCCTTTGTATCCAAAGTGTTTCATAATCTTAAGACCTTCACTATCAGGATTTAGTTCATGAGCTAGGGCAGCTTGTTTAGATATGTCCTTTCCTTTGCAAAGCCAAGCTTTAATAGCTCTTTCTTCATCTTCATCTTCTAGTGGTGTTGAAGCTCATACAAAGACACCATCATAAACTATTTAAGGGGGAGAAGTAGAAGATTTACAGTTCTCACAAGGTCTCCCATAAGAATGAGGAGATGGAGGTAGAGCTACTAATGATAGCATAGGTTCTATTTGGTACCCCCCCATGCCTATGTCTTTGATTTTCAAGGTCTGTTCTATGTCTCTAAGCTTGGCATCACATAATTCTATGTATTCTCTATTAGTCAGAACAAGACTATCAACTGATTATGTGAGCACATTGCAAGAAGAGCCCATACTAGTAGGAATTCTCACCTCTGTGCCTTGGAAAGGAAACTTAATGCATTGATGATATGTAGAGGGAACCACTTGCATTTCATGGATCCATGGTCTTCCCAGCAGGATGTTATAAGCAAGGGGAAGTTCAAACACTTGACATGTGACATCTCTTTCAATCGGTCCAACCCGAATGGGTAACACAACCAAACCTTTAGACTTCCTTTCTTCATCATCATAATCCTTGATAGTGATTCTCTTGCGGGAATCTATGTGATCTTCATCATAACCTAGTTGAGTGAGAAAGTGAGTAGAGAAAATATTGAGACCAACACCATTATCAATAAGGATGCGGCAAACTAATTGTTTGCCAATCATGACCTCTATATGCAAAGGAGCGTTATGTGGGTGACTAATTGAGTGATCATCTTATTCTAAGAAGGAAAAATAGTGTGGTGAAGTCAAGTGACCCACCATGGATTGAAACTAATCTAGATTGATGTCTTTGGGAACATTAGCCTCTATGAGGGCTTTATCTAGAATCTGCCTGTGAGCAGGCGAGATCTTCAACAACTCAAAGATGGTTATTTGAGCATTGGTTCTTCGTAGTTGGTCTAGAATGCTATAACTAGTAGTAGAAGGTGTGGGGACCACTTTCATGGTCTTATTGGCAGAGCCAATAGTAGCTTTATTCTTAGCACGGGATCTAGTAACAACATTTGCACAATCCCAAGATGTTTCAGATTCAAATGAGTGAGACCCAGGGCCTCTCAAGACAAAAGTGGTCTTAGGATTAGGAGCATCCCTACTCCCCTTGGTAGTAATCACATTGCAATACTCCACTTCCATAGGTTCAATCATGTTGATGACATTATCATAAGTGGCATGTGCATAGTTAACCTTGGCATTATTGTTCTTAGCATTGGAAGATTTGCCTTTCTCGTGATGAGGAAAGGGATCTTTAAATGCCTAGTGATCCAAATTTTTATTATGATTTTCCACAACAATAACCTCATTATCAATCAGATCTTGGACCTTATGACATAATTAAAGACAAGTAGCAGTCTTATGACCCTTATTTTGGTGATAGTCATAGTATGCGTTATCGTTCCACCAATGGGTTCATGATTAAAGATCATATAGACATTTGTCCAAAGGAGAGAGAATCTAATTTTTCACCAAAGTCTTGAAAACCATGTCAACCAGTTCTCCCAAAGAAGTAAATTCACGCTTGGGTCGAGGGGCCCAAGGTTTGTTGCCAAAGAATCTAGAAGGTGGTTGAGTATTTGTTGTAGCCTTTTCAACAACTTTGGTCACTTGTATACCAGAAGTGAGATTGAAGACCAATTTTGAAGGAATTGGGGTCACATTATCAACCACTCCTTCATTCACAACATCCCTATTTTTGTTGATAAACTTCCCTTTATCTTTGTTGGAAGAGGAGGAACCTTGTTTGTTGTCTTTATACAAAGTCAACTCACCTTTTTTAACCATAAATGCCTCTATCCTCATAGATTTCTTTATCATGCTATCAAAATTAAGGGGACCTTGAAGTTTTACTTGATACCCAAAATCAGGGGTGAGATTATCCAAGAAGATATCAAGTTTCTCAAATTCAGGTATTTTGCGAGGATAGTTAGTGCAAAGTTGTCTCCATCTTTGGAGAAATGTCAAGAATGACTCCCCTTTCCTTTGCTTGAGATTGAAAAGGTCCCTGATATTGACGAGATGTTGTATATTGTGAGAATATTGATGTATAAAGAGATTGGAAATCTCATCAAAAGTCTTGATGTCGGTGGGTAGTCGAGAAAACCACTCCATGACAGGTCCACCCAAACTTCAGGGAAAGAGATGCATCAAATAGGTTTGATCATGCATGAACTCCATAGATAGGGCCCCAAATTCTCTCAAATGATCCTTAGGATTAGTGGTACCTAGATACTTATCATATTTAGGGAGTTCCACACCTTTGGGAAAAGGTGGCATATGAAGACTCCTATCAAAAGGAAAAGGATAGATACTCTCCATCATGAATTGTTGTGTGAGTTTATCTTTATCCTTCATAAGTTAGCTAATTTGATTTTGCATATCTTGAATTACCTTATGCAATTTGGTAGTCTCACTCTCTTCTTCTTTAGCCACAAGCATTTCCACTTGGAAGTTTGGGGGTAGCTTAACTCCTTGTTTTTCCAAATCTAGAAAATATTTCTCTTTATCTTCTGCAAGTAGTATTTCCATCATCTTGATGAGGGAGTTATTAGATTTTGTGGCATCTATGTCATTTTGAGTTGTTGGCTCATCATCATTACCAAGGATCTCATAAATGCTTTGACTTTGATCTTGACCTTGGTCATATGGAGGAGGGTGATTGTGATGTTGCTCTTCTTGTTGACCCTGGTCATTTTGAGATTGATCGTTGACCCCACTATATTGACCTTGTAAGTAATCAAAAGGAGTTTCCATGTCTTTAATGTGAGATTGTTCCATGTGCACCTCTTCAGTATGAGTGTGAGTATCGAGTTGAGAACTCATGGTCAATGTATCTCTCGGTGGATCAAAGGGGTTGATAGTATCAAAAGGATCACTAAGGTAGTGAGGATCATTAATAGGGTCAACCCAAACAGGTGACTTTTTGAATCCTTGTTGGTTTGAAAGAAATGGATTGTGTTGATCTTGAAATAAAGGATTAGAGCACAGCTGGAACACTAGTTTCTAATTTGGACTTAGATCTATACTAAACAGGGAAGAGGAATGTGAGGATCCCTCTTGACTATCAGATTTAATAATGGGCTCAAAATGACCTTTTCCTTGATTATGAGGTTTACTTCTACCTATTCCAGAAGCATGAATGGGAAATATATTGCCACTTCTAGTCGTAACAGGCATATACGAAGATGAAATGAGAGAAAACTTAGGATGCAACTCAGAAATCTATCTCTAGAAATAACAAAAAGGAGGTAATAGGCTAGAAAAACCAAGATGTGAGATGCACTCGACACGAATCATCAAGAGTATGGCTAGAAAAGACAAGATGTGACTATCGTGTCGCAAGGTACAAAAGTACAAAAAGGTATGATAGAGAACAAAGAGACAAGATGAGTTTGAGTAAGAATCGGTTAGTTCACAAATTGAAACAACCAGTTTTAGACTGCAAACAATAGGGAAACAAGCAATCAGATCCTAGACAAAAGTCAGATCAGGAAAAAAACTCACCAGTCAACAGGAAAAAGCTCACTATTTTAGGACATCAGGGTATAGATTCATGTGAGAAAGTGCTCTTTCACACGAGGAAGTGCTCAAATACGTGCGA
Source organism: Thuja plicata (assembly GCA_018584345.1). NCBI lineage: Eukaryota > Viridiplantae > Streptophyta > Pinopsida > Cupressales > Cupressaceae > Thuja > Thuja plicata. Next base: position 873,860 of record MU223296.1, on the reverse strand, counting down.
GGAACTGCAAGCTCGTGTGAGGAAGTGCTCAATTTCTAGAATCTCGTGCAATAAAGCTCTAGGTTTCGATAAACAGACTCAGTTTTCGAGACAAAAACTAGATTTTGAGACATAGTTAGGACTATTCTCTGATAGAATTTCTAGATTCAGGGTAGTTTTATGATAATATAGACCAACAATTTTAGTTTGAAGGTGACAAGCACTCGTTAACAAGCATGAAGTTTCAATCAAGCAATAGTGACACAAGCAATAGTCGTAAATAGTTCTACCAAGGACAAAGAAACTTGGTAGAATCATGGGAGTCTTTGTTTGATCATGATTGGACAGTTTAAGACTCAAAACAAACACTTAGTTTTCTCTACAAAAAAAATGGTAGAGAAGACAAAATCCATGCCCTGCTGTTTTATGCGTATGTGTGCGCCTCACACAACAGTGTCACCCCTGAGAGGGCACCCATGTTTTTGGTGTTTCCAAGGAATAAGTATATATGTTTGAAGGTTACCTTTAAAGTAGGGGCCATCATCATATACCACTTCAATCATCCAGGTGCATACCTATGTCGAGAATCTAGGGGAGAGATTCTTCCCCCTCCCTGAGCACAGATTATATCTTCTTTCGAAGGTGATTCAGGTAGGCTTCTAACTAAGAGATTTTTTAGTGGGCTTCCATTCACAATAACCTTTGGTGCCTCTGAAACAGAGCTGGGGCCTCACAGCCACACCAACACTTGAAAGTCATACACCCTTGCAAGCAAGGCTGGGAGTGGCGCCGCCCAGTACAATAAACAAGGATTTCTCAAAATGATAGTTGAAATCATGAGAAATAAGTTACCATGGCTTTGGAGTATTTGGACTCAACAAAGTAGACTTTATTATAGTGAGGTGGAATCACCGGCGATAGGTGTGTACTCACTTGGGTTGTTCCCGGAGATTCAACTTTTGGCAGGCCCTCTAAAGGTGACACAAACTTGGCTTGGATTCAAGGGTCTGATTTTTTGATTCTCTCAAAGAGAGAAGATCATACTTCTCTACCTCTTCACCTTACCCAAACATGCAAGATATATTCATCACCTAGCTAGCTTCACTCCACCAAATCCACAAGCCTTTGGGTTTCTGATTCTCTCAACGAGAGAAGAGCATAATCACCTAACAAGTAGATGTGTTAAAGATCCACTAACTTGCTCTACTTCCCTAGGTATCTATACTTCTAGAAAGATCTGGGTCTTGGTTTCATCCATGGACATCACTTCCATGTAATGAAGAGCCTATTCCCCTGCTTTGCTATCAGGACCCTTAAGAAATTTTAACAAATCCCTATTTAAACTATGTGAATGAAAAATAGTAAACAAGCACAACGTTTTTAATATGTCTTTAACAACCGTCCTGGAAGAAAACCGTTAGCAAGTTTTCATGATCTTTGACAAGTGACCTGCAGACCATTGTTATGCTCTAGCAGAAATTAGAAAAATGAAATCAACAGCAGAAAGTAAATGTCAGAAAATGATAGCAGTAAATTGCAAAATCTAGAAATTTAATGACTGTCTGTAAAACTTCGCGTGAGAAAGTATATAGTTGCGCATGAGAAAGTGCAGGGACCTGTGTGAGAGTGTGTTTCCTCACACGAGAGAATGCTACTAGGAGAAAAAATTCACGTGGCTTGATCTGAAACTTCCCACGATATTCCATACCAGTGATGTACGGATGCACGACAGAGTTCAAATTTCTCTCATAAAATTTTGAGAGTGAGGTCATAAATCATTTTTTCTGCCCCATGGTGGGCACCAAAATGTGTGTTCTTGAATATGACCTCTAAATCAGGCACAAACACAACATAGTCCTTGCTCAATGATCAAATTTGCAAAGATGAACATGAATTGTCCATTTTACAAACTTGATTGAATCGACCTGTTGCCTCCTATTTAGTTGGGGTCTCAAATTTACTCTCAAAATGAGAGACAACAACCATGACCATTGCTAAAATGGAGGATTTTAAAGTATGATAAAAACTGAAATTGAAATTACTCTATATGAGAAATGCCATTAGAATTAAAGAATTGAAATGCATATTTATTCTAGAAAGCTTGAAAAGATGATAAAATTAAGCTATTATATATGCAAGAAAACTATATTAAAATGCAACAAGCCATTACTCTAAATGAAGTTATGCTCATTATGCAATAAAGGCTTTAAAACACGAAAGAAATGAGACAAGATTTCGCTATAGTTTTGATGCTCTCTAATTGATCCCCTCAAATGAAGAAAATGAGGTCCTTAATATAGAACAACCTGAGAAGGGGATGAGGAGTTTCTTGAAAAGAAATAGCTGACTCTTCATCTCCATGGAGGAAGGTGAGACAATTTTGAAGGAATTATTCAATTAAAAGAATGAATTATTGCTACATGAGTGGCTTTGCATATGGAATTATGGAATTCCTTCTGAGGATAATTCACTCAAATAAGCAAATAATTCTTTTAATTCCTTTTGATGTGTATTAGCTAAAGGGGGTGGAATTAATTTAATTTAAAATAACTTAGGGCTTTAAAATTAAATTAATTAATCATAGGGATTTTTAGCTAATAAACATTGATAATTTAGGAATTAAATATAATGTGAGATTTATGCAATTTCAAGTTTTTTGCATTTGAGACTAAGTCAATTAAAGTCAATTAGGAAGAGAATTTGCCTAGTATAATAGGACTTTGATGATGAGAAAACACACCAAAATTGATTATAATTGTAAGGTGCCAATTTTGGGGTGTTACACAAGTTAGGAGGGTTCGAAAAGGAACCAAAGTGTCATGAAAGTAATCGAAAGCTATGTATAAGCTAAAGCAAAGGATCTTCAAGACTAAGTATCGATAGATAGAGCATTGAGTATAACTCCAACTATAACGAATGTGAGCAATCTCAATAGTATAGTGATAGTAAGAAGACGCAGTGAGAACCACTAGCGAGTGATGCAAGAGAGATTCTCAAGTGAAGAGATCATAGTGATGACATGTAACTGATTAAATGGTTGACTATATTAAGTTGAAGATGATGCAAGACATTAAATTAGTTAATGGTTTGTATTGTCATTGATGTCAACTTGATATCATTTGTATGGTCATATACATAATGCCAAAGACTTCAGAGAATCAATGAAATAAAGGTTATGATTTCAACAATGCATAAAAGTCAAGTATTTACTAAGTGATAGACTACACCGACACAGTGCACACCATCGGTAAATATAGAGATAAAGTCACAATGATGCCCGATGAGCAGAAGACAGTGTTGCCCGATGAAGTAGAATCACATGATGCCCGATGAGATAAAAATAGTGTTGCTCGATGAGAAAGATCCAATGATGCCCAATGGATAGAGATCCCAAAGCTAATTGAAGCTACACCGATGAAACTGGCAGTTGTCACTAGCGACGAACTATAGAATTGACCGACAGAACAGAGAGATCAGAAAATGACAAAATATCTAGCTGGTAGAGCTAAATGATAGACTTAACTAGTTTTTTTATTTGTTTTATTCAACCATAGTTAAGTAAGTGATTTGTACAGTTGGCAAGAAGATAACTACGAGATAAATTAGGAGTTAAAGCTATAAATCAATTTGGCTGGATTGTTTTTCACGCCAAGAATCAAGAATCAAGAATCAAGAACCTAGAATTAAGGAAAATCATGTTTATATAAGAGACAAACACAATTCACCTAAAAAGGATGCAAGCAAGCAATTAGATACATGGGGGAGTGAACTAATAGAAGATGCTGAAGAGAAATTGATGAAGGATTAACTTCATGCAGTCTTGATCAATCAAGCTAAGGGAGAGCTAAAGAATTCTGCAGACACTGACAAACAACGAAGCACAACATCACACAACAGAAAGAGTTAAGTACAAAGGAATTATATTGATAAATTGATCAGAAAGATATTGTAAGTAAATAGATCTGAAAATCTACAATTCAATTGCATTAGAAACATGTCATTTTGTTTTAGTTTAACCATTGAAGCATTAAGTCTCTTAACAGAGTAGGACTTAACAATCTTTTGTAATTGAGGTATATCCTAACAGATTACCAAAAGGTTGACTCATGATAGTAGCACCGGTGTTACCTAAAGCCTATTGACAGTCTAAGAAGGAGGTTGATTCAAGGATGGTAGTTAGATTTGCATAAAGCCTATTGACAGTTGTGAGACTGATTCAAAGATGGTAGTGTAGATGCCAGATACTAAGTGACAACCTATGTATTGAAAATACTCTAACAAGGTCTCACTTAACAGTGTGTTTGCGACCTTTAACAGGGTTGGCTCCTAACAGGGCTCATTTCAGAAGAGTGAAAATTTGGGGTACCGGTCCCATCCTAGTGGTTTTTCCCTTAACAGGGTTTCCACATTAAAATCATTGTGTTATGTGTGTATGGTTTATTAATTTATTATTTTACATTCTACATATGCATTTATGGATTGAATGGTATAATCTACATATTTATTGAGTATCGGTAAATATAGTTTATTGCTTATCGGTTATCAAGGAGAATAAGGACAGACAAGGTAAATTGATAGACAGTTATTTGTTTCAAGTATTTCAAAGGCATACATCTTGTAGGGACTTAATAATTTGAGAAGTACTGATTGGTGGTTTAAAGTTTGAAATTGGATAAATTTTTAAGGCCACTGATTCACCCCCCCTCTTAGTTATTACTAACAATTGGTATCAGAGCTCGTATGCTTAGAAGGAAGGTTTCAAGACCTAAGTAAAGATCACATGATGAACAGATGGGATGTGCCCAAGTTGAATAAGGACAACTTTGCTTCATGGAAAAGAAGGATAAAGCTTCACTTATCAGGTATTGGCAATGATATTACTCAATACTTAGATACTGAATATGTTTTGCCTATAGGACCATTGACAATGGATCAATTGAGAGTAAATCATGAACATAATTGCATGGTTATAGAAATTTCAGCCTCACTGTCTGATGCTAAATTTGAGGATGTCAAAGATTGAAAAAATGCAAAGACAATGTGGGACAAGTTGAAACTTGTACATGGTGGTGATGCAAATGTTCTGATAGCCAAGGAAGAAAGCCTTAGAGGAAAGTTTGATGATCTCAAAATGAAAGAAGGTGAAAATATCACATAGTACAACATAAGAATAAAAGTAGTCAATGCTATACGAGGTGTTGGAGGTACACTTGAAGAGGAGATAGTGGTAAGTAAAATCCTAAGAACCTTATTGCCCATATATGCTATTAGAGTCTCTTCTATTCAAGAAATGAGAGCAGTAGAAAATAATACAGTCACTCTTGATAGCCTAATTAGTAGACTGATTTCATTTGAGATGAATAAATTTGATAATAGTGTCTTACCAAGCTTAGAGTCTGCATTCAAGTCTTCTGTGAGAATAAGCAAATCTAGTCAGAGACACTCATCTAGAAGAGACAGTGAAAGTGAAAGTGAAGAAGAAGATCTAGATGAAATTGAAGCACTCATGGCAAGAAGAATGCTAAGAGGCAAAGGTAATTACAAAGGTAATTTACCACTTGTATGTTTTAATTGTAAAGAGATTAGACACTTTGCTACAAGATGTCCTAAAAGAAAAGATGACAGAAGTGATAACAAATCTTTTGAGAAGAAATCTGACAGAGGTGATAACAAAGATTACAAATGTTACCGACGATCAGAAAGAAGTGATACCTGAGATTACAAGGACAAAGGCAAGAAGGCTAACTATATCTAGTTGCTTGCAAAGATGAAGATAATGACACCGAACCGGATGTTGATGTTGAGATAGTGTTTGTAGCTGTGAAGGATGATTCAGATAAAGATGAAAGGTATGAAGAAACTACACTCATATCTAAGATTAGTAAAAATGATATCTGGATTATAGATAGTGGCTGCACTCACCATATGACCAGTGACAAAGAAAAGTTTAATACTTTTGAATACTA
>MU223296.1:826139-848904 GCA_018584345.1 Thuja plicata | reverse complement strand
CATTTTGTTTTTCCAATCCAAATAATTTTCTCCATCAAACTTAGGGCTTTCTTTTCTGAAGTAAGACATCTGATCTACCTTAAGCTGTTAGGATTCTTCTCCAAGGCACTTGGCTCTGATACCAATTTTTAGAATAGTCCCAATGGATAACTGAGAGGAGGGGGGGGTGAATCAGTTATCAGTAACTTGAGTTCTTTTACTTCTTTAACTTTAGAATACAACTAAGTAAATGCTTAACACAATACTCAACACATAATTTGATTACAGGGAAACCAAATGGTAAAAACCCCGGTGGGAATTAGCACCCATAATAAACTATACTTATTTGTAGTAATCCCTGTTAGAATATATTTCAACCCTATTAGGATTTGTACATTACAATGCAATAAGTATAGTGACCTAGTTAAGGGTCAGACCCTATTAGGAGTCTTTTACAAATAACCATGTTAGGGGTGGTGGACTCACTGTCCAAAAGCTCACTGCTTGATGGTGAAGGCTACAACCTTCTGAATAAAAGATATGCACTATATCTGATGGTGAAATTTAGAGTAGACCTACTATCTTGATCAATTCTAGTGTATTGAAATCTTTCACTTCTTCTTCACATAGACACTTGATGAATGAACCAACTCTGATAATCTGCTCTGTACATCTTTCTTAATTTTTCGTATCATTCACACTTAGCGTATCACAATTTAACTACTATAAGTATCTTTTCCAAATTAGAAGGTCATGTCAATTCTTAGAAACACTTCAAAAAAATCTTAGTCATCTTAACTAAGCACACAAACAATATTAAGTCCACGCAAGTCAATGCTAAACAGACGCGATGCTTCACTAAGTCAGCTTCACCAAATCAACTCAAACAACATGATCTTAATGTAATATGATAAGAAAATTTAACCAAAGATAGTTAACTCATAACTGAATATGAATATACACACACATATCCAAAAGATAGGCGCAACTCATGAAACACGTTATATATGTCGGCCCTAAAGCATTACACTTCCAGAACTGTAACTGCCAATAACAGAATCACATAACTTTACTGAAACATCATATCTAGGTCTGTGTGTATGAACATAACATAATAAACATGTCTCTATCCACGCAAGTCTTCATGTGATCATTTAGATAAGTACATACATAATTACTGTTGTGTATTATATGTTGTCATCAATGACAAATATATAATCAATCAACTGCTCAGAATCAAATCTCCAACACTTTATTATCTCCTATGATCTGGTCCTCTGGATGGTTCCTTCTTACATATCTTACAAGTATAGGTAAAACTCTTTGTGTATCAGCTTGATCTTCATTACCTTGCACATTATCTTGATCATTATCCTGACCGTCCGTATCAACATTCTGACCATTGGTTGCAATATTTTATTATTCTGGCATTATGCACTGTTTCTTGGGTAGAGTTATGGGTTATTCACAATATACAAAATTGTTGTAGTCTTCTGGTTCTTTTGTGCTTTCTAGCTCATTCTTTTCTACAAATTCATCAATTTTCACATTTTCACTTTCAACTATTTGGTTAGAAGCCTTGATTAGACATTTAAAATCTTTGCTCTTGGTAGAATACCCCAGAAAAATACCTTCATCACTTTTGGTGTCAATATTTCCATTTCTATCATTTTTTAAGACATAACATTGACTACCAAATATTTTGAAGTAACTTACATTGGGTGTTTTACCATACCATAGCTCATAAGATGTCTTCTTTGTGTCCTTCTCTAATTGTACTTTGTTAAGTGTATAAACAGCAGTGCTAACAGATTCCCTCTAGAATATTTGGGTGATGTCCTTTTCTATCATCAGTGTTCTTACACAATCAACTATTGATTTGTTCCTTCTCTGAGCAATCCCATTTTTCTATGGTGTCCTTGGTGTAGAAACCTATCTTTTTATACCGTGCTCATTACAAAAATTAGTGAATTTATCCAATATAAATTCTCCTCCTCTATCTGATCTTAAACATTTTAGTTCCTTACCACTTTGTTTTTCTACCATAGCCTTATACCCTTTAAACATCTTGAATGCTTCAGATTTTTCTTTTAGAAACATGACTGTCATCATTCTAGAGTAATCATCAACAAAGAGAATAAAATATCTATCTCCATAATAGCTCTTTGTCCTCATAGGTCCACATAAATCAGTATGGAAAAATTCTAGAATATCATCAGATGTATGGGTTTTACTTTTGAAACTAGACTTTGTCATTTTACCTTTTTGACAATTTTTGCACATGATGTTGTCTGGCTTTGTCATTGTCAGTAAGCCTCTTACAATTCTTCTTCTACTTATTTTCATCATGTTGTCAAAATTCACATGACACAATCTTTTATGCCACAACCATATGTCTTTGTTTCTAGTCATTAAGAAAGTGGTGTTAGTATCATTTAGATAGAATAAGTTACCTTTAGTCTATTCACCGGTACTAATCAGTTTTCCTGATTCATTGAAGATCTTTGCCTTCTTGTTTTCAAATTCCACTCTATGACCTGAATTATTCAGCTAAGAAACACTCAACATATTATAATTCAATCTTTTTACCCAATAAGCATTTTCACATTTAATCAAGTTATTCAACATTGTTGTTCCTTTACCTTCAACTGGACAAGGTGTATCATTTCCCATAAGCTGTACGACCATTATAATATTCAAAAGTGTTAAAATTTCCCTTGTCACCGGTCATATGGTGAGTGCAGCCACTATCTATAATCCATATATCATTCTTACTAACCTTAGATATGAGTGCAATTTCTTCATACCTTTCATCTTCATATGAATCATTTTTCACAACTACAAATACCATCTCGATGTCATCATCAGGTTTGGTGTCAGTATCTTCATCTTTGCAAGTAGCTAGGTAGCTAGCCTTCTTGCCTTTATCCTTTTAGTCTCAGGTATCTCTTCTTTCTGATTGTCAGTAACCTCTGTAATCTTTGTTATCACCTCTGTCAGATTTCTTCTGAAAAGATCTGTCATTACTTTTGTTATCTTTTTTTCTGTTTGGACATCTTGCAGCAAAGTGTCCAATCTCTTTACAATTAAAGCATAGAAGTGGTAACTTTCCTTTGTATTTACCTTTTCCTCTTTGCATTCTCCCTTCCATGAGTGCTTCTATTTCATCTAGATCTTCTTTTGCACTTTCACTTTCACTATCTCTTCTAGATGTTTGTCTCTGACTAGATTTTCTTATTCTCATAGAAGACTTAAATGCAGACTCTAAACTTGGTAAGACACTATTGTCAAAGTTTTTCATCTCAAATGAAATCAATCTACCAATTAAACTATCAAGAGTAACTATATTGTTTGCTACTGCTCTCATTTCTTGAATAGCAGAAACTTTAATAGCATATACAGGTATAAGGTTCTTAAGATTTTACGTACCATTGTTTCTTCTTCAAGTGTACCTCCAACACCTCGTATAGCATTGACTACTTCTTTTATTCTTGTGCTGTACCATGTGATGTTTTCTCCTTCTTTCATTCTGAGATCATCAAACTTTCCTCTAAGGCTTTCTGCCTTGGTTCTCAGAACATTTGTATCACCTCCATGTATAAGCTTTAGTTTGTCCCACATTTTCTTTGTAGTTTTGCAGTCCTTGACATCTTCAAATTCAACATCAGAGAGTGAGGAAGAAAGCTCTATAACCATGCAGTTATGCTCATGCTTCTCTCTCAATTTATCTACTATTAATGGTCCTATGGGAAACACATATTCAGTATCTAAGTATTGAATAACATCATTACCAATACCTGATAAGTGGAGTCTTATCCTGATTTGCCATGAAGCAAAGTTGTCTTTGTTCAACTTGGGCACATCTTGTTTGGTCATCTTCTGATCTTTACTTAGGTCTTGAAACCTTCCTTCTAAGCACACAAGCTCTCATACCAATTGTTAGTAATAACTGAGAGCGGGGGGGGGTGTGGAGGTGGGGGGTGAATCAGTGGCCTAAAAAATTTATCCTTTAATCACTAACCACCAATCAAATACATCTCAGATTATTAAGTCCCTACAAGATGCATGCCATGAAATGCTAATAATGATGTAACTGTTTGTCAATTTTCCTTTTCTATCCTTATTCTCCTTGATAAATGATAAGAAGTAAAACTATTTACCGATACTCAGTAAATATGTAGAGTATACCAATCAATCCAGAAATGCATATCTAAAATGTAAAATAGTAAATTAATAAACCATACACATAACACATGGATTTTAATGTGGAAACCCTGTTAAGGGAAAAACCACTAGGACCGGTACCCCAAATTTTTCACTCTTCTGAAGTGAGCTCTGTTAGGAGCCAACCCTGTTAAAAGTTATGAACACATTGTTAGGTGTGACCTTGTTAGAGGATTTTATACATAGAGGTTGTCACTTAGTATCGGGCATCTATTTGCTACCATCCTTGAATCAACCTCCTTCTTAGAATGTCAATAGGCTTTAGGAAAATCTTGCTACCATACTTGAATCAAACTTCTTCTTAGACTATCAATAGGCTTTAGGCAATTTCAATGCTACTTTCATAAATCAACCTTTTTGGCACTCCTTGGGATGTACCTCAATATATAGAAGACTGTTAAGTCCTTCTCTGTTAAGAGACTTAATGGTTCAATGGTTAAACTAAAATACTATGACCTATTTCTAATGCAACTTGAATTGAAGATTTTTAGATCTATTTAAGTACATTACCTCTTTGATCAATGTATCAATTTAATTCTTTATGCTCCACACTTTCTTCTCTGTGATTCTATGCTTCATTGTTTGTCAGTGTCTACAGAATTCTTTAGCTCTCCTTCAACTTGATTGACCAAGATTGTATGAAGTTATTCTTCATTAGTTTCTCTTTAGCATCCTCTTTCTATTCACTCCCCTTCCTATGTATGTGATTATGGAAATGAATTATGCTTGTCTCTTATATAGACATGATATTCCTTAATTCTTGATTCTTGATTCTTGGCGTGAAAAACAATCCATCCAATTTGATTTAAAGCTTTAACTCTTGATTTATCTTGTAGTTATCTTCTTGCCAACTGTAAAAATCTTATTTAAATCAATTACTTAACTCTGGTTGAATAAAACAAATAAAAACAACCAGTTAAGTCTATCCTTAAGCTCTGCCAGCTAGATATTTTATCATTTTCTGAACTCTCTGTTCTGTTGGTTAACTCTGTAGTTTGTCATCGGTGATAACTACTAGTTCCATCGGTGTGAATCCAGTCAGCTTCAAGAACTTTGTCTGTCAGGCATCATTGGATTTTTCTCGTTGGACAACTCTATTTTCATCTCGTTGGGTATCTCTATGATTTTTCTTCGTCGGGCAATATTGTCTTCTGCTCGTCGGGTATCACTATGACTTTTGTTCTTTTTCCTTTACCGATGGTGTGCACTCTGTTGGTGTTGTCTGTCACTTAGTGAATACTTTACTTTTATGCATTGTTGAAAGCATAATCTATGTTCCATTGATTCTCTGAAGTCTTTGGCATTATGTACATGACCATACAATGATATCAAGTTGACATCAATGACAATACAAACCATTAACTAATTTAATGCCTTGCATTATCTTCAACTTAACATTATCAAACATTCAATCAGTTACATGTCATCAGTTAACATCTATGGATTCAAACTCGTTTGAACTTACACTAGACCCTTCACCTACTTTGAGAAGGTTTTCATATGTGTGCAATGTGTCTATATCCCTATCATAGGTGGCATATGACAAATCATCAAACTTGTACTCATGAGAGTCTGTTTCATCATTGGGTGTCATATTGAGAAAATGAGTGAAATCAACCCTTTGTCCCCAGTTTGGGTGAGTTCTACCTAGAACCTCTACTATGGTCAGATGAGAACCTTTTGACTAAGGTACCTCATTAGTGCTTGTAGCATCATCTTCTCCTTGTGTAGTGAGAAGTGGTTGGGATTCCTATTCAAACTATTCTTGAAAGTGTGGTGGTATGTACAAATCACCCTGATGTCATGAATTTACAGTTTGTATTTCTTTCCACTTCTCATAGGTTAATGGAGCAAGTGAAGTGGTGTCATTAGAGTCACTATCAGTCTCGACTGTACTGACATGAAGCATAAAGTCATCTGGCTCAGCAAAGAATGTTGCCAGGTCTAGAGGAATGGGACAAGGGAAGCCATCCTCCTCAGAACTATCTTCAGACTCTTCATTTTTAGATGTATCTTCAGGTGTTGGTTGTTGATCTGCTCGAGGTACAAACTTGTTTATCCCCAGTTGAAATGTGATTTTCTTGAAGCCTATACCTATAGAGTCATGTGTTCATTGACCAATAGCTTCAAGTGATGTAATCAATCCCTTATGATTCACACCTATGGGACCATTTCCTTTCTAGCCAAAATGTTGCATAATAGTTAGACCCTTGCCATAGTATTCAGGTTTTATGTCACAAGGTGTAGTGGTTTTTTTAGAGGTGTCTTCTCCTTATAGATCCAAGCTTTGATAGCTCTTTTTTCAGCTTCTTCTTCTAATGGTACTGTGGCTTGTACAAAGGTACCACCATATTTTTTTTGAGGAGGAACCGTAGAAGGTTTAGTGTTCTCAGAAGTTCTCCCAAAAGAATGTGGAGACATAGGAAGAGATGTAATAGATAGCATGGGTTCCATGTGATATCCTCCCATGTCAATTTCTTTGAGTGTCAAACTCTTTTCCATTTCCTTTAGTTTAGTCTCAAGGAACCTAGTAGATTCTCTGTTGGTAGGCACAAAGATGTTAGCAGATTTTGTGAGGGTGTTGCAATCATAGTGTGTATTAGTAGGTATAGTCACTTCAGATCCTTGGAATGGGAACTTAATGCACTGATGGTATGTTGAAGGGACAACCTGCATTTTGTGGATCCATGTCCTTCCCAACAGAATATTGTATGCCAAAGGAATGTCAACCACTTGATAGATAACATCTCATTCAACAGGGCCAACTTTGATTGGCAACACAACTAGCCCCTTAGATTTTCATTTTTCTTCATCATAGGCCTTAATAGTAATCTTTTTTCAGGCATCTATGTAATCTTCACCATAGCCTAACTTAGTAAGGAAGCTAGCTAAGAAAATGTTGAGGCCAACATCATTATCTATGAGAGCATGACAAACACGCTTTGGACCAATCATGACTTCAATGTGTAACGGGTTGTTGTGTGGGTGACTCAAAGAATGATCATCCTCCTCAGAGAAATAAAAGTAATGGGAGGAGGTAAAGTGACCTACCATGGATTGAAACCGGTCAAGATCAAGATCTTTTGGGACATTTTCCTTGGTGAGGGCTTTGTCAAGGATCTCCCTTTGAGCAGGGGAGATTTTTAGCAGCTCAAAGATGGTGATTTGAGCATTAATATGTTGTAATTGATCTAGAATGCTATAATTGGCAACATTAGATGAGGAACCCAATTTCAGATTCTTGGTGGTAGAGCCAACATTATCTTTTTCTGCAGGTTGTGTTGGTGTAGACATAGAAGGATGAGGGCCTTTAATGATGATCTTAGCACAAGATCGATTAACAATTCTTGCACTAACCTGAGACTATTCTTGTTCAGAGGATTGAGGTACAGACCCTCGCAATATGAAAGGAGTTTTTGGCTTGGGAGTATCTTCCCTTCCCTTGAGAATGACAACATTACAATATTCAGTATAAACAGGCTCAACCATATTAATGACATTGTTGTTATTGGTGTATGTATAGTTGACCTTGGCATCAGTATTTTTTCCTTTAGATGATTCACCTTTTCCATGAGGAGGAAATGGGTCTTTGAAAGCTTGGTGATCTGAGTTCTTGTTGTGACTTCCCACAACAATAACCTCACTATCGATGAGATACTAGATTTTATGCCGTAATTTAAGACAAGTAGCCATTTTATGACCTTTGTTTTGGTGAAAATTACAATAAGTAGATTCATTCCACTAAGAGGGTCTTGGTTGCGGATCATAAGGTCATGAATTATCCAGTGGAGTAAGTAAATGGTTGTCCAAGAGAGTCTTGTAAACCACATCAAGAGGTTCTCCTAAAGGAGTGAACTCACGTTTGGGTCTAGGAGCCCAAGGTTTAGATCAAGAAAATCATGAAGTACTCAGTTTGGATTTTGCCGCAGCCTTTTTAGTGGCTTTGGCTGCTTGCATTGTGGTAGTGAGATTAAAAGAAGCCTTTGAAGGCTTGGGAGTCACATTGTCTACAACTCCATCATTCACAACATTTTGGTTCTTGTTGGGAAATTTGGGTTTATCTTTGCTTGAAGAGAAAGACCCTTGTTTATTTTCCTTGTGTAAGGTCAATTTTCCTTTCTTGACCATAAATGTCTCAATTCTCACAACTTTCTTAATTATGTCATCAAAGGTTAAAGGACCTTGCAGCTATACTTGATACCCAAAGTTGGGGAGAAGATTTTCTAGAAAGCTGTCCAACTTTTTGGATTTGGGTATCTTGCGAGAATATCTTGTATAAAGTTGTCTCCATCTTTAGAGAAATGTCAAGAAGGATTCTCCATGATTTTGTTTCAAGTTGCAAAGATCTCAGATGTGAACCGGATGTTGGATGTTGTGAGAATAGTGTTGTAGAAATAAATTGGCAATTTTGTCAAAAGTTTTGATGCCATTTGGTAGTCTAGAGAACCACTCCATAGCTGGCCCTCCCAAACTACATGGGCAAAGATGCATGAGGTAGGCTAGATCATGTATAAACTCCATAGAGAGCACCGAACTCTCTCAAATGATCTTGGGGATCAGAGGTACCCAAGTATTTATCGTACTTGGGAAGTTCAACTCCTTTGGGAAAAGGAGGCATGCATAGACTCTTATCAAACGGGAATGGAAAAATACTTTCCAATGTGAAATGTGTGGTAGGTTTGTCTTTTTCCTTCATGAGTCAAAGGAGTTTTTCTTGCATACCTTGCATTTTATTTTGCAAGCGAGAGTTTTCATTTTCTTCCTCTTTCTCAACAAGTGTCTCTACCTTGTAATCAGAGGGAAGTTTGGCTCCTTGGTTGGCCAATTTGAGAAGGTATTTTTCCTTCTCTTCTTTCATTAGGACTGCCATCATTCTCATGAAATTTTCATTATTGTGGGATTCTAAGATTTCCCCTTGGGTTATTTATTTCTCTTCATCAAGAGGAGGGTCCTGAAAAGGGAATTTAACCCTAGTTTTAGAGAGATCATCTCTTCTATGTTCACCTGATTGGTCATGATATGCCATCTTTCTAGAATGCAAGTGTTCAATGTGTAAAGACTCAGTATGAGAAGGTTGAGTGTCTTCAGAATTTGGGTCCTCTTGGAACAAAGGGTTTCGAACCTAACTAAAATCCACTAGAAATGATCGTTTGATGTAAGGTCAAAGTACTGGGGAGGTAGATTGAGATGATTCCTCACTAGATGTAGCCAAAAATGGTGTGGAAAGGACAGATTCATCTTGATTTATTGAAGGGAATGTTTTTCCACTTTGAGTTGTAACAGTTATAGACAAAGATTTTACAAGGCATGTGAACTAGGACCACACTTGAAATTGTCTCAAAGTAAATGCATAAAAAGTGCCAAAAGGTGAAGTATCCTTGGTGTAAATCATTAGAAATGAGGCTAGAATAGTCAAGAGATGACTATTGTGACACAAGGATGATGACATAGTAGAAATAGACCAAAAGATATGAGACCAGACTGATTTAAGAAAGAATCACGTAATTCTCAATCCAAGAAACCAAGTTGCAGACTGTGTGCAGATAGAAGGCAGATAAATAGACCCAGAACTGAGATAAGATTTAGTAGAAGTACATTGGATAGATGGGAAATTGCTTGCTATTTTGACAAAAATCTTCAGAATCATGTGAAGAAGTACTATCTCACGCAAAGATTCTCACAAGTGCACGCAAAACTATGTAGTCCCGTGCCAAAAATGATGACAAATTGGTGAATAAAAGTGAATAAAATGACAACAAGATTGAAAAATATCATGCAATGATTGCTAGCATGTTGCACGAAGTTTCTCTGATAATGATGCAAAGATGGTAGCATGTTCCATTAAACTTGACAGTTTTGACAAATGAAATTATATAGAATCAGATAGTTAAGACCAGATTGCATTTCCTGAGACAAGATCATGCTATTTTCTGACAGAGAGTTCAAGTTACAGATTGTTTTGGATGTGTTAAAGTTTGACAGTTTGTGTGATTTGATGTTTGTTTCGATTGTTTAAATGATACACCCATGCAAAATACATTAAGCAGAATGTTTGTAGTACCAGAATAAAAATATCACAATCCTAGGATAGCCAGGGTAGTATCTGTTGAATCCCCACTTGAACCAAAGTTTAGATACGCTTACTCATAGCGGACAACTTAGAAGCTTGGAGGCACAGGATCCTCCTTACATGTGCACTCACTTCTTAGGCACACCAAGCTTTGAACCCCAAAGGAATTTCTTCCCAAAGGGTTGTTGTCTCTACTAAGAGCCGTAAAAGTGTGGGGCGTCTTAGTCGGTCTCTGACCTTCCATGCCAACAGATAGAGGGTTTTTTTGGATACTAGAAAAATAATTTTTAGTAAGGACATCTGTTCAGGTGGTTGTGATCAAGTCATTTTCCCAATTAAGGGGGATCTCGCAATCCTTTCAAAGCAAGGTTTTCACCTTAACGATGTCGGGACTTTAACACACCACTAGGGTACTAGAGGAGATTTTGGTTGCCACAATGAATTCACACCTATCCATTGTGAGATTAATCACAATGAAATGTTTTATATACTGGTTTAGAAGGGCTTGGCTTTAGCCTATTACCGATTGGGCATCCACTCTCATTGGCTCTGCTAAAGCTCTCGGGAGGTAGCCACACTAGAAGAATCACATGAATTTATCTTACACCCAAGATCCATAAAGGTGAGGGGAGAGGATATGTTCATATAGTTCTTGGAATTAAAAACTAGAAAACACTTCAATCACGCAAGACAATGATTCATTTTAAGCACCAACCGAAGTGTGTTCTAACTACTAAAAATAGACTTGAAAGTTTTGTGAAAACACGTATGTCTTTGACAAGCGTCCTACAACAAATACGTTAGTAGTTTGCAATTTCTTTCTTCATTTCATCATCCTGCAAACCATCGTTAAGCTATTTCAGAGATAAAACCAGAAAAATCGAATCAACAACAAACATAAACCATTAGTGGTTAGAAAATAGCAGAAATAGAGATGTCAAAAACTAAAATTTAAAGCTCACTGGAGTCAAATATCGCGCGAAGAAGTATTACGATGTGCACAAAGAATCCCAGATGTGCACATGAAGAAATGAATGTACTTGCAAAATGTAGCATGGTTATACAAGAAATTTCATGCGAACTTTCATTATAGAGCCGTACGGACAAAAACTAGAATTGATAAAAAAAGTCTAGAATGAGGCCAGAAAGTAAAATTTTGAGCCCCACAGTGGGCACCAGAAATGTGTGTGTTAAATATGGTCTTATTATTCAACCATACACTTCAACATAGTCCTTATTCATCAGCCACATACAGAAGTGAATATGAGTTATTCATCCTACATTCCTGTATGATTTGACCTATTTCCTTCTATCTAGATGGGGTTTTGAATAGCTCTCTGAACGAGAGTCTCACAACCATAGACCAATCTAGGAACAAAGGATTTTTGTCCATGAATGCGATGCAATGCAAGATTAATCTAAGAATGAAAGATGCAAGATTAATCTAGAAATTGAAATGAGATTAAACTAAGACATGATTGAAATGCAATTAATCTAAGAAATTGACATTAATCTATTGCAAATGAAAGCTTTTAACTATAAATGAGGTGATAAAATGTAGCAGCAATTTGTTATTCTAACAATGCATAAAAATGACTGGGCTTTGAATGAGAAATGGGAGTTCTTTTATAGACTGAGAGTTTTCTTAGAATAGAAAGTTTCCTTTTTGAAATAAAACAGATAGAAAAGCCAGTTCAAATTAGCAAGCTTTCTTTAAAAGAAAACAATGAACTATTTTCTCTTTGTTTTTAACTATTTTCTTTTTTCTTTTAATTGTTTTCTTTCTCTTTAAAGCACAGTTAATTCAAAAATTCTATTTCTGAACTGAAAAGAAGATTTTTGAGAGAATATTTAATTAATTAAATAGAATATGACCTCATAAATGTGTTTTTCTCACTTATTTGAATAATTAAATTCAATTTTTGAAATGAGGATATTTATTTAATAATTAAATATTATTTAATTCATTTTCATGTGTTTTAGCTAAAAGGGGTGAATTTAATTTAATTAAAGTGCTAGGACTTTATAATTAAATTAATTCAATCATAGGGTTTATTTGGCTAATTGATATTTTAGGAATTAAATATAAACTATGATTAATGCAGATTTAGGATTTTCTGCATTTGACACTTAAGTCGAGTAGAGTCTGTCAAAACTCAGAATTGCCTAGTACAATAGGACTTTGATGATTCAGAAGAATGAAAAATGCAACAAAATTGGTTAGGGTTGCAAGATGCCAATTTTGGGATGTTACAACACCCATAGATTGGGTGAGTACATTGAAAATGGAAAAGTTGTAAAAATTGCAAAGAGTTGCTCGACAAAACTTGGTTGGTTAGAGAATTTTTGGTAAACAATCAGTTTTGGGTTGGATCTGACAGTTGAGACATGATGGGAGGAGGTATTTAAGTCCTTACAAGGCATTGTAACTAGGTTGGTTAACATTTGGCATGAACTTCAATAGTGAACAAAGTGGCAGTTCTGGATACCTCTCTGCAAATCTTGTGTAACTGGTGTAATTTCGTGTTTAATGGATTGAACTGGATGTTCTTCCACTAGAGATAGTTAGATTAGCATATTTCCTCTAATTTTTTGTTTTGGTTTTGATTCTTGTTAAGTTTTTGTTTGTGTAAATAAAATTCTTGTCTCTGGTTCCTGTTCACTATACTGTACAGAGTTGGGTCTAGTGAAATGGATCTACTTTGAAACCCCCTATGGTAACCTCTTGGCCCTTGGAGGTCTAAAATTAGAGTCAATGTACATAATTTTCCTTTTTTTAGGAGTCTAGAAAGTGATGTTTTCTATTTTATAAGCTCTTTCCCTAGGCAAACTCTGCCATAGCCTGAATAGGAAGAAAGAGTAATAGAGTTGAATAACTTGTAGGAGAAGATTGGATTGACCAATCTAATGAAATAGAGGTGTGCATAAGGTTCATACAGAGCCTTAGTGAAGATAAATAGAGAAATTGGATCCATTGGAGTGGATTTATCTTTGGAAGTTTGAAATCAAGCTAGTCTCCTTATAAATCACCCATATTAGGGTTAGGCATTATACAAAGGGTTGAAGAACTAAAAATCAAAAAATCCTTTATATCTTCCAAAAGGATGTCCTTAATAGTGGGGTGATTAGTAGGTTGTTTCCAATATTTTTGAGTTAGACGCAAAAGACCTCAGAGTTAGGGCTAATAGAGACCTACAAGCCTAGTAGGCCTAAAAACAAGGAATCTTGAAAGTGATAGAAAAAAGGTCTAAAGATCATACAAGATGGGAAGCTTGGTGACTAAATTAATGAGTTTGGAAGCCCTAGGATCCTGCAAGATGAATGTGGAAGGGATAGGAAGTTGGTTGTGAACTTATCTTTGTGAGTTCAATCTAGAGATTTGTGAAACTTGACTTGATAGAGAAGCTCTAGGAGAGTAGGAGGGGAAGGAGTTTGAACCTCCTAAGGTAGTAGGGTTTCTTATTAGAAAGAAGCCCTATAAGGTCCTAGAAGTGACCTAGAGAAGAGCCCAGAGTGGTTCATATGAGCAGCCTCCCTATCACACAAGGCATCCATGTGGCGCCACGTGACGCCGATGTGGCCAAGGGATTTCAATTAGAATTGGTCTGGCCGAACCATTTTCAATCAAAACCCATAAACCTATATAAGTTTCATTTTCTTTCTATTTGATTGTGAATTTTGTGGAGTAGGGAGAAGTTTAGTAGATCTTTGGCCGAAGATGGTTAGTTTTTTTTAATAAAAAATATTATGTTTTTAATTTAGTTTTTATAATTTTATGTTATTTTTTATGCATTTTAAATATTTTTATTATAATTTATTTAGTTTATATTATAATTTTTAATGTTTTATATTGTAATTTAAGGAAATAGTTATTTTTTCCATATTATTTACTTTATTTTCTTATCAAAAAGAAAAATATAAACATTAGAAAAGCATTGAAAAACATTAGAAAAACCAAAAATATCATAAAACATTAGAAAAACAAAAAAACATACAAAAAATTCATACAAAACATTCAAGACATTATAACCATCATAAAATATGACATATCGACACAAAAAGGTGCAATCAAAGTATTAAAACTCTCAATGGATTGCTATATTTGTGCATATAACATTCATGCATTCACATGAAAGTATAGAAGAGATCATGAAGATATTAAGGGAGTATCAGATTTATATCATAAATAATTGCACACATTCTCCAAAGTTATTTCAAGGTTTCTTTAAACTTTCCATTAGTGATTAGGCTAGAAGGAGCATATCACATCGTCAACATATCATATGGTCAAAAAATTGTGCATCACTATTCAAGAACTCTTGAATGTTTTATTGGTTGAGCAAGATGTGTAAGATCACAAGTATTCTATAAATGTGAAATTTTATAGAGGATGGACATGGAAAGGAGGAACACGATGGTGAATGTGCATGGATCAAAAGATCCTTAGTATGTGAATAATTTAAGTAGAAAGATGAAGAAAAAATGTTAGATGCAAAATCTATTTTCCAATGGTGTAATGTTACAATGAGTCCACGTAATGAAGGCGAGTCTATGGTTCAAAATTTTTCTGGTTGATAGATGAAACTAACATTATAAAACATGAGGATTGTTTATATTGATGGGTTCAAGTGAGCTACACTCTTTTAGAATATCTAATATAGGTTCATGGAGTATCCACACATGACATATGGCATGATTTTGGTAATCATGTATATACGAAGGTTAGAATGAGTGTAAGTCTGGGGCATAGCACCTATGGGCCCATGTGACCTATCAAGTATTTCTAATTATTTGTAATGTTATGTTATTGTTCTGGTTGTAAGAAGTCCTATGGACCATTTTTAAATGTTTTGAGTAATTTTTTAAGGCATAATTTCCAAGGTTGTTGAGATGTAACCAATAAGGACCAAGTTGGTCAAACATTGTCAACACCTTCAAATGTGTGGGAATGGAGTGGAGTTGATCAAATTAATGTTTTGAATACAAATATGGCATGTTGACAAGGTTTTTAATGAGTTTCAAGTGGCCTTTTCATTAGATTACAAAAATTGCAAAAGTTTTAAAAGTTGCTTGGACAACTTTGCAACTTTTTAGATTGCAAAACTGAACAAATTATAATCCCAATGGTCAAGTGCGTTGAAAAAAATTTGGGATCATTTGAGGAGATTCAATTTATTCTTCTTATGGGTGAGACATGCTGGTTTGTTGAATAATCAAAGGCGATCAATAAAAAATACTCTGAATTTGTATTATATTTCACAGTTTTTTTGTAAAAAACATCTTGTATGAATGTGTATAGATTAGGAATGGTCTGAATCATACATGGTGAAGGAGGTTAATGAAATACCTTTAATTTGGATTTGGTTTGGTGCAGATCCATTGAGGTTTGAGCAAGTTATAACAGTTTTTTTGCAAACTGGTCTGAAACCCTAGTTGGTTAGGGTTTGATCATAAATACTCCCTTAACTTTGTATTTTAAATTTGAGTTATGTTTTTTATTCCCCAAAATGGTATCTGAAAAGGATCTTTTTTTTGTTTTTATGATCGAAAAGTGAAAATATATTGTCCAAAAACTCACTGGATAGGACTACAAGGCTTAATAAGGGCTTATAAAGCAACTTGACCAAAATAAGGTGTTGGGTCTATTTGTGTGATCTACCTAAGTTGTATTTGGACTCTTAATGTTGTATAATATTTTATGAGATGCATCCATAACCACTGTATTGTTTTTGTCTTGTAACCTCTTGGATCAAGGGTTTTGGTGAAATGGTCTTATATGAACTAAAGAGACTACTTGTTGAGTTAGGTTTGGACAAAGCATATTGATGAGTGATTTTGATTCATTAAAGGTTTTAAACACCCTAAGATTCATGTTCCCCATCCATGAAGGGATTTTTTTTCATGTTTGATTAAGAAGCTTAGTTGAGGTCCTAAGCCTAGTTTGGGTTCATTGAAGAGTCAATGCCTCCAAGAGTTCTAGGGCGTGGAGCTTTGTGATAAATCCAAAATTGGGTTGTTTTAGGGTCTTCCAAGAACCTATTCATCATATTGGTATTAGAGATGAGTCTGGTTGTGTGGGAGAAATGAATTGGTGTATGCAAGAAGAAGGTTGGGAAGAAGAGGCTAACACAAGGCTTCCAAAATTAATAACTGCAGAAGTGGCCAAAAAGCTTAAGGACTTAGAAGAGAAGTTGGCAACCATGGAGGGTAAGAAGGAGAGATAAAAAGAAGGAAATAAGAGGAGGAGGATAAGAAGATGAATTCAAGGAATATGAAGAGGGATATATGGAATCCCTCAAGAGGAGAATCTAGAGGAAGAGGTACCTCCCTGAGAGAGAAGACTGTTGAATGCCTTAAATTTAGTGAGAAAGGAGTCTTTTGATGTGAATATGGAAATTTTAGTTTATGGAGGCAATATGGACCTTGAAGAGGTGATAGAGTGGATTGATACACATAATAACTATTTTAGATACAAGGAGATTCTAGAGGGTAGAAAAGTAAAGTTTTCCAACACTAAGTTAAGAGGCTATTCCTTGACTTGGTGGAACTACACCCAAGGAGAAAGGGTGAAGATAGGTAGATCCATGATTAATTCAAGGGAGAGGATGATGAGTAGGATTAAGAACATATTCCTAACAATAGATCATGAGTTCCAAATGTACAGAAGGTTGAAAAAATTGAAATAGAATGACATGGATGTGGCCTTTTATACTGAGGAGTTTCATAATCTTACCATTAGATCAAGACATGTGGAGAATGAGAGATAAAAGGTAGCTAGGTATCTTAATGGAATGAGATTCAAAATACAAGATGAAATCAGTCTCACAACCCCAAAGGTAGTTGATGAATTATTTTAAGTGGCCTTAAGGGAAGAGGATAAATTAAGAAGGAAGAATGAGCATCATAGTAGAGGAATACCAAGGAACTTCAGAGGTAGAGGTAGTTTTGGGGGAAAGAACCAGTCCAAGAGGCCTCAAGGAGAGTCTATCCATAGTGAGAAAAGTGTGGACTCAATTTTTAGAGGAAGTTTTAGAGGGAGAAGAGCAAAAGGGAGAGGAAGGTTTGGAGGTCCAGGAAGGGGCCCAAACACTTTCACTAAAAAATGTTTCAACTGAAACCAAATGTGATATACTGCTAATAAATGTCCTGAGAATCAAGAATCAAAATCTCATGGAGGAGAGAAGAGAAACCATCTAGTGAAGGAGGATGAAGAAAGTGTAACCTCACCTATGGTGAATTTTACATCAGAGGTTGGAGAAACTCTAATGTTTAGGAGGACACTTCTCAAAGTCCCTGTTACCAAGGAGCCACCACAAAGAAAGGCACTTTTCAAAATTAACTGCAAGGTACAAGGTAAAGTATGAAAAGTGATATTTGATTCAAGCTTTACTGATAATGTTGCATATTTATAAATGGTAGAAGAGTTAAAACTGAAAAGAATTCCCCGTTCTAACCCTTACAAAGTTTCATGGATAAACAAGGGGAACCAAGTGTTGGTAGATGAACAATAATGGGTAGAATTCAATATCAGAGCCTATAAAGAAAAAATCCTATGTGAGATGATCCCTATGGATGTATGTCACCTTCTTCTAGGAAGGCCTTGGTAGTTTGACCTAAAGGCAAAACATGATGGGGAAAGTATCACCTACGTGATTCAAAAAGATGAGGTAAGTTATAACCTATCACCACTCTTAGAAGAGGGTAAGCCTAGTCATGAAGGGCCTAGTATTATTATGGTAGGAGAGAAAAATTTCCTAGACTATGAGGGAAGGAGATGGAAAAGGGTTTGCTTTGGTTTTAGGGCCAAAGGATGAGTCAAATTTGTAAACTAGTAAGGAGAAGGACATTCCTACAGAGGTACAATGTTTGTTAGAGAAATACAAGGGCATAATAGTTGAAGAGATACCTAATTCCCTGCCTCCAATTAGAGACATAAGTCACCACATAGATCTTATACCTGGCACCACACTACCTAACAAATCCGTATTAAAAAATGACACCCTCTCAAAATGAGGAAATTGCAAGGCAAGTGAAAGAATTGTTTGACAAGGGATTAGTAAGGAAGAGTTTGAGCCCATGTGAAATACCTAATATCCTAACACCCAAGAAGGATGGGAAACAAAGGATTATTAAAGATTCAAGGGAAATTAATAGGATAGAAATCAGGTATATATTTCCAATGCTAAGACTGGAGGACCTACTAGATTTCTTGGGATGAGCTTATTACTTTTCAAAAATTGATTTCAAAATTTGATATCACCAAATAAGGATCAGAGACGGGGGTGAGTGAAGACCACCTTGAAGACTAATGAAGGCCTCGATGAGTGGTTGGTGATGCCCTTTGGGTTATCCAATGCACCAAATACATTAATGCACCTAATGAATGAGGTATTGAAATATTTTATTAGAAATTTTGTTGTAGTTTATTTAGATGATATCTTTGTGTTTAGAAGGTTTAAATAAGAACATATAAGACACCTTGACATGGTCCTAAGAAGGATAAATTGTTAGAATAGTCCCAAAGGATAACTAAGAGTGGGGGGGTGAATCAGTTATCAGCTAATTTAATTCTTTTCTTTTATTAATTCCATAATACCATAAAGTAAATGCACATTTAGATAACACAATACACAACACAACAATTTGGTTACAGGGAAACCAAATGGTAAAAACCCCGATGAGAATTAGCACCCAAAATGAACTATACTTGTTTATAATAATCTCTGTTAGAAGATCTTGCAAGCCTGTTAGGAGTTGTTCTTTACAATGCAATAAGTATAGTGACCTGGTTAAGGTTCTAACCCTGTTAGGAGTCTTTTACAAATAACCCTGTTAAGGGTGAGGACTCACTATCCAAAAGCTCATTTCTTCAATGGTGAAGGATAAAACCTTCTATAGAATAGATATGCACTATATCTGATGATTAACTATAAAGTAGACCTGCTATCTTGGTTAGTTCCAATGTAATGTAATCTTCCACTGTTTCTTCACATAGATCCTTGATGAATGAAACTTAACTGATATTATTCTCTATACTTTTTATATCTATTTTCTTATCATTCAAACTTGGAATTCATCAAATAAACTACTATAAGTATCTTCTCCAAAGGGTATGATCTTCGTCAGCTCAAGGAGTCCCTTCACTACTTCTTTAGTCATCCATATAAACCACACAATCAGATTTGAATCATGCAACACAAAATGGATGGACACGACACTTCACAAAGTCGGCTCCACCAAATCAACTCTAAAATTATGATTATATTAGACCATGTTTTTCACCTTTAGATAATTATCTAGAACTCATAACTAAAAATGAATACAAACATGCATATCCCAAAGATAGGCGCAACTCAAGAAATAATGTTATTATGTCATCTCTTCTCAGTGATGCAATTCCTCTTGCATAAACTATCAACCCTAGGATATTGATGATCCAATATTTATTTTATCATTAAAATAATTAAATAGAGGCATATCTTTCACAAGATCAATCAACAACAAAATGTTTCTTTGGTTCTTTTAACAAACAACTTCAAAATTGTCACACATATCTATCCTGCAATCATTTATTCATAACTTCTGAACCAGATATTATATTGCAAATCCCTTTTATGAACCTCTAGATAATTAGGTTCCTCAAAAAATATCCAAAAATTAGACAAATCTAATATTTCAATAAAAAGTTATGATCTCTGTACCAAGACCCATTTTCCTGTCATAAAATAGAAACACTTCTCTCCAAATCCGTCTAGGGGATAACATATCTTTCACAAAAAAAATCCATTTTGAATAAGGAAAAATCAATTTGAAACCTATATGAATCTAGTTTACCAAAATGTAAGAAACATATTTTTCCCATTGTTAAATCATGAGATAATCAGAAATCATTGACTGTCACTCCATTGCAAACTGTTTAAAACCAATTCTTACCAAAAACACTCCAAATTTCACACATCTTCATAAAAATAACTAAGACAAAATGGAAATGAAATATTATTCATGTATCGTTCCAATGCATCCAACTATAACTTGAGATTCATCCATATATGTCTATACCAAATAGTACAACATGATTGTTCTCAGGAATCTTGGAAACTACAAACAATAACCTTTCCCAAAACGTGCATAACTTATTCATTTTTAATGAAATTGAACCAAAACAAAAGGATGAGAAGGATAATTAATTATAATTTAAATAAATTATAAATATACAAGGTTTCCATGTCGTACATGGCCGTACAAGGCCTGGAAACAACAACATAACATAAAACACCAATCAAAATGCAAGTTTAAAACAAACCAATTTGTTCCCAAAATGTTCTCTTTCTTCTCTATTCTTCCAATAATGATTTGGTTTGACCAATACAACATATTTATACATATTTTGGTATTTATAAACTACCCAACCACCCTTATAACCTTTCATATTCTCTTTTACAACTTTAATGCATTTTTGCATTGTTTCTTTTTTTGCAACTTTCTATGCATTTTGACAACTTTTGTGACACTTTATAAAAATGAATCCACACTTTGTAAAAATACCCTAGAAATGTCCAAATAATATATTTAATTCCTTTTACATACTTTCTATCCTTTTCATGGCCTTTTATGCAATTTTTACCTTTTGACCAAATTAGG
This sequence comes from Thuja plicata, assembly GCA_018584345.1. Lineage (NCBI taxonomy): Eukaryota > Viridiplantae > Streptophyta > Pinopsida > Cupressales > Cupressaceae > Thuja > Thuja plicata. Next base: position 827,990 of record MU223296.1, on the reverse strand, counting down.
TTCTAAATGGACAACTATGAAAAACCTTTACAAAAATGGCTCGTTAGCCTTACATTATGATTCAATGGACTCAAAATAACATGAATACATAATGGATGATTAAAAAAATGTTCATTATCCTCCTGGTGTATATCCTTGTGCCCAGGTGCTCCTGCACCACTCAAATAGTCTTCTGTCGCTGTAACTATCATAACTGAATAACATAACTTAACTAAAACTTCATATCTGACTTTGCATGAATATAAATAGTATCTAGAACATGTATACACCATGGAAATAAACATGCATAGCTCTAGAACATCTATACTGATAATTGTATATAGAACAGTGTTGTATATTATATGTTATCATCAATGACAAACATACAATCAATTATTTTCACAGAAGCAAATCTCCAACAATCTCCCCCTTTGAAATTGATGGAAACATATGATATTAAAAACATATTTAGCACATGGTGTCCTCTTTATTTTTACAATCTTCTCAATATCCTCATCAAGAATTCCTCTACACTGCTGCATCTCCTCTGTCTGTGTTTTTAAGTTACATGATTATATACTCCCCTAGAGTATATTCTCCCCCTTACTACATACTCCCCCTTTGACATCAATGGCAAAGGGTGCCATAAACAATTAGGCATTGGTACTACTCCAGAAATAGAGTAGTCAACCATTCATTAGTCACCATGGATTGATGTACTCACTACTTTATCTAATCAAACTCAGGAAAGGGAATTAATCCCAACTTCTCCCTGAGATAATCAAAATTATCTTTTGATAAGGGCTTTGTGAAAATATCTTCCAACTGTTCTTTATTTCTCACATAGTCCAATTTTACTTCTTTGTCTATAATTTTTCCTCTAAGAAAGTGGTATTTGATCTCAATGTGTTTTGTCTTTGCGTGCATCACAGGGTTTTTGGACATGTTGATAGTGCTAGTGTTATCATAGTGAATAAAAATAGGATAATCAACCTGAATACCAAAATCTTTAACCATCTGCTTGATCCAAACCATTGTTGAGAAATTCAATGCTGCTACAACATATTCAGCTTCTACTATTGACTGAGAGATACAATTCTGCTTCTTGCTTATCCAAGAAACCAACCTATCTCTAAGAAATACTTCTCCTCCTGAAGTACTCTTCCTATCATCAATACAACCTACCCAATCTACATCTGTATATACATGAAGTTGTACATTCTCTGATTTAGGATACCATAAACCATAGTCTATAGTTCCCTTTAGATATCTAAATATTCTCTTTATTTCCATTAAGTGATTTTGCTTGGGTTCAGCTAAAAATCTACCAATAATGCCATCTACATTAGATATGTCTGGTCTAGATTGAGTAAGATATATAAGTTTTCCAATCATAGACTTGTACAATGTCTTGTCAACTACTGTGGAATCATCCTCTTTAGAAAGCTTGCTTCCTGTTATCATAGGAGTGCATACTGTCTTACAGTCTTCCATCTTGAAAGTCTTCAATATTTCCTTCACATATTTGGACTAATTTATGAATATTCCTTTATCTATCTTCTTTGACACATTTAATCCAAACAAATATTTTATAGGACCAATCATGCTCATTTCATATTCATTCCGTATTTATTTTGCAAATTCTACACTAAGCTTGTCATTACCTCCAAAGATAATGTCATCAAAAAATATGGAAATAAGTAATAATCCATCAGGTGTCTCTCTTATGAATAACTTGCAATCTACTACTCCTTTCTTGAATCCAATCTTGGTAAGATAACCATCTAGTCTCTCATACCAAGCTCTTGGGGCCTGTTTAAGTCCATAGAGTGCTTTCTTCAATCTGCATACCATGTCTGGTTTATCTGATAG
>MU223296.1:786642-820157 GCA_018584345.1 Thuja plicata | reverse complement strand
ATTTTTTTTTTTTTTTTTTTTTTTTTTTTTTTTTTTTTTTTTTTTAACATTGGTCAAAATTTTGACCAACGCCACGGTTCATTTCCACAACGATTGGTCAAAATTTTGACCATTACACTAAAGATTTCGACGGGAATGCTATGCTTTCCACCAATGTTTTGGTAGAATTTCGACCAAATATTGGTCAAAATTTCGACCATTACGGGAAGAGCTTTCGACGTTCGTTCTGTGCTTTCCACCAATGTTTTGGTGGAAATTTCGACCATATATTGGTCAGAATTCTGACCATTTCCCTACAGATTTTGACGATGAATTCTACCAAAGTGAGGAAGAGCTGCAGTTGAAATTTCGACCTTTATTTTGGTCGAAATTGCGACCAATAATAAAAACGTCAAAATTTTGACAAAAAAAGAGCGACGAAAGGTTTGGTCATGCATTCGACCAATTATTGTCAAAATTTTGACCAATTTTCGTTGAAATTTGAGGTCAAATTTACTAGTGGGTTGACTTTGAACATTGTCTCAGATAGGGACTCAAAGTTTGTAGGTCACTTCTGGAGGACCATATGGAAAACGTTGGGAACAAACTTGTCTTTTAGTTCTACATACCATCCAAAAATAGATGGTCAAATTGAGGTGGTTAATAGGTCACAAGGGAACCTTCTAAGGTGTTTGACAAAAGAGCATGATGATGAACTATGATTGATTGAATGGTTGAAGATGACAAGTTGATAATCACTGAGCTGTAGAAAGTAAATGCAAGACATTAAATTAGTTAATGTATTGTATTGTCATTGATGTCAACTTTATATAGTATGATTAATCATATACATATTTTCACAACACTTAAAGATCTGAAGAGACAGTTTTTGTCATCGGTAATCATGTACACTGAGTGACAGTAAACCCTGACAGATAGTGATTCTGAGCACAAAAGTTCACAGTGTTACCCAAGAAAGTGATACCCGAGCAAGCATTACTGAGAAAACTGCAGTTGTCACTAAAAACAATTGAATTTTATGCCTAATCTATCTGTAGTTGTCACCGAGTACAACTGAAGTGTTGACCGACGGGGACTAAAGTTAGGAAATGACAAAACAAATTAGCTGGAAGGAGCTGAAGATAGAGTTAACTGATTGTTTACTTTTCTTTCATCGATCAGTTAAAAGATAAAGATAGGAAGGAGGTTTAAAGCATGCTTTATTCTAGAAAACAAGGAGATATTTGTAAAATAAAGCTAAAGCAAGCATGGTGAGCTTTATGGATCAAGAATTGATCAACGAAGAAAACAAGAAGGATAAGAAATGGTGAAAACATGTCTATATAAAGAGACACATAATTAATTATCAACGAGAGGAATGCTAAAGATAATTCTGGTAAAGATAGAAGTCTACATACAGACTTGATCATACAAGCTGAAGAACAAAGCTAAGAATTCTGCAGACACTGAGCAACAGAGAAGCAACAACATTCACCAAGCAGAAAGAAGTGGAGTAAAGGAATTGAAGAGAACATTGATCAGAAGAGGTATTATGAACTTACAATAGATTTGAACATCTACAAGATTAAGTTGTATTTATGAACAAATAATATACTAATTCATTTTAACCATTGATTCAAAAAATCTCTTAACCAAGTTAGATTTAACCATCCTTTATATATTGAGATACATACCAAGGAGTATCAAAATTTTTTCATGTTGATAGCATAGTGAATGCTAGGTAAAGTGATAAAATGTTAGTTTTAAATCCTCTAATAAGGTCACACTTAATAGTGTGTTTGTAACCTTTAACATGGTTGTCTCTTCACCGAGATCACTTTAGAAGAGTGAAAATTTTGGGTTACCGGTCCCAAGTGGTTTTTCCCTTAACAGGGTTTCCACATTAAAAATCTATGTCAAATGTGTATATGGTTCATTGCTTTGATGTTTTTCTTTACACATTACTAAAATAGGATTGATAGGTAAACACTAAGTTATTTACTATATTTCGGTAAAGGTTAAGATAAGATAAACAACTATTCGGTAAAAGATTAAGAAAAAGGATAAACAATATATTTTGATTAGTATATATATGTTAGATTTGCACAAGGCATACATCTTGTAGGATTGAAGATAACTAGAGGTTTATATTTTTGGTATATAGTTGTGGATTGAATTATTGGATTAATTTTTGAGGCCACTGATTCACCCCCCGCTTAGTTATTCTAACAATTGGTATCAGAGCTTGTGTGCTTAGAAAGGGATTTTAAAGATTCAAGATAAAGATCACAAGATGAGAAAAATGGATGTGCCTAAGTTTAACAACGAAAAAATTGGATCATGAAAAATTAGGATAAGACTCCACCTATCAGGTATTGGAAATGATGTCACATAGTACTTGGATACTGAATATGTGTTACCTAATGGACCTCTAATATTTGATCAATTGAGAGAGAAATATGAACACAATTCTATGATAATAGAACTTCCTTCTTCACTCTTTGATGCTGAATTTGAAGATGTCAAAACATGCACCACTGAAAAGCAAATGTGGGAAAAACTCAAGCTAGTGCATGGAGGAGACACAAATGTGCTAAGGGATAAAGAAGAAAGCCTAAGAGGAAAGTTTGATGACCTAAGAATGAAAGAAGGAGAAAACATCACTCAGTACAGTAGCATAATAAAAGAGGTTGTTAATGCTATCCAAAGAGTAGGAGGTGTACTTGAAGAAGAAACATTGGTAAGTAAAATTCTAAGAACCTTACTGCCTATTTATGCTATTAGAGTATCTTCTATACAAGAAATGAGATTTGTAGAAAATAAAAATGTTACTCTAGATAGTTTGATTGGTAGACTTATTTCATTTGAGATGAATAACTTTGACAACAGTGTCTTTCCATCTATTGAGTCCACGTTCAAATCTTCTCTGAAAATAAGTAAATCAAGTCATAAACACACTATAAGAAATGATAGTGATCACCAAGAACTTGATGAAATTGAAGCACTAATGGCTAGAAGATTGTAGAGAGGAAAAGGTAGATACAAATGTAAATTTCTATTGGTATGTTTTAATTGTAAAGAGATTGGATACCTTGCTGCTAGATGTCCTAATAAGAGAAAAGATGACATAAGCAATGACAAAACTTATGAAAAGAAGTTTGATAGAGGTGATGACAGAGATTATTGAGGCAACTAAAAATATGACAGAAGGGATAATCGAGACTACAAGGACAAAGGAAAGAAGGATTTTTACCTGGCTAAGAACAAAGATGAAAATATTGACACCGAATCTGATGAAGATATTGAGGTGGTATTTGTTGCCATGCAGGATGATTTAGATGAATAAGAAAGGCATGCAGAAAATGCACTCATATCTAAGGTTAGTAAAAATTATGTCTGGATTATTGATAGTGGCTGTACTCACCACATGACTGGAGATAAGGAAAAGTTTGAAACTCTTGAATATTATAATGGTGGATCAGTAAGAATGGGTAATGACTTACCTTGTCCAGTTGAGGGTAAAGGAAAAATCATGTTGAATAATCTGATCAGATGTGAAAATTTATATTGGGTGAAAGGAATTAAATATAATCTATTAAGTGTTTCACAAATGAATAACACAGGACACCAAGTTTCATTTGAGAATAAAAAGGCAAATATCTTTAATAAATCAGGAAAGTTGATCGGTACTGGTGAAAAAAAAAAGGTAACCTATTATATCTTGATAATATTGAGACCACTTGTTTATTGGCTAGAAATGAAGACATATGTTTGTGGCATAAAAGTTTTATGTCATGTGAATTTTGAAAAAATGGTTAGGATAAGAAATAAAAGGAATGTAAGAGGCTTACCAAGCATGTCAAAGCCTGACCATGTCAAGTGTAAGAATTGTCAAAAAGGTAAAATGATAAAGTCTAGTTTCAAGAGAAAAACCTACACATCTAATGCTATTCTAGAGTTATTCTATAGTGCCCTATGTGGACCAATGAGAACAAAGAGCTATTATGGTCATAGATACTTCATTCTCTTTGTTGATGATTATTCTAGAATGATGAGTGTTATGTTCTTAAAAGAGAAATAAGAAGTATTCAAGATGTTTAAATGGTATAAATCTATAGTAGAAAATTAAAGTGGAAAAGAACTGAAATGTCTGAGATCAGATAGAGGAGGAGAATTTATTTATGATGAATTCACAAACTTTTGTAATGAGCATGAAATTAAAAGATAGGTTTCTGCACCAAGAACACCACATAAAAATGGGATTGCTGAGAGGAGAAACATATCAATTGTTGATTGTGTTAGAAAATTGATGATTGAGAAATGAATCACATAAACATTTTGGAGAGAAGCTGTCAGTACTTCTGTCTATACATTAAACATAGTTCAATTGAAGAAAGACACAAATAAGACACCTTATGAACTATGGTATGGATACACACCCAATGTAAGTTACTTTAGAATTTTTGGAAGTCAATATTATATATTGAAAGATGATAGAAATGGAAAGCTTGACTCCAAAGGTGATGAAGGAATATTTCTAGGTTATTCTACCAAAAGCAAGGCTTATAAATGTCTTAACAAATCCTCTAACAAAATCATTAAAAGTGCAAATGTCAAAGTGGATGAATTTGCTAAGAAAAATGATGAGGAAAATAGAAAGGAATCAAAAAAATACAACAAGATTGTCTACAGTGAAGAACCTAACACTCTACCTGAGAAAAAATGTATTGCTCCTAAGTGACAGAATAATGCACCCGAGCATCAGGCTACAAACACTGAAAATGAGCAAATTGATCAAAATGATGTACCGAGCGATGAAGATCAAAATGAAGGTCAAGATGATGATAAGAATGATGTATAGATATCTAAACCTATACTTTCCAAATATATTAGAAGACACCATCCATAGAACCAAATCATAGGAGACAAAAGAGGTAGAATGAGAACAAGAAGTAAGTCACTGAACACTACATGTTTGATTTGTGATTTTGAGCCTAAATCTGTCAATAGTGCACTTGAGAATAAAGGATGGGTTAGTGCAATGAATGAAGAGATATAATAGATTGAAAATAATAGAAAATGGACATTAGTACCTAGACCAAATGAAAAGAATATCCTTGGTACCAAAAGGATATTCAGAAATAAGCTGAATGAGAAAGGAGAAGTCACAAGGAACAAAGAAAGATTAGTATGAAAAAGGTATGCACAAGAAGAAGGTATTGACTATGGAGAAACCTTTTCACCCATTTATAGGCTAGAAGGAGTAAGAATTCTACTTTCTTATGCTGCATTCAAAGGATTTAAGGTATACCAACTGGATGTCAAATCTGCATTCCTAAATGGAATACTAGAAGAAGTGGTATACATTGAATAACTAGAAGGATTTGTTGATCCTAACAAGAGGAACATGGTTTGTAGACTACACAAAGCCTTGTATGGATTTAAAAAAGAACCTAGAGCATGGTATGAAAGACTTCACTCATATCTCATAAGTATTAGATTTTTAAGAACAAGTGAAAATAGTAATCTGTATTTATAGGAAGATATTGATGATAATATTCTGATTGCTGAAATATTTGTTGAAGATATCATATTTAGAGGTAATGATATGTTATGAAAATCATTTGCTGATGAAATGAGAAAATAATTTGAGATGTCAATGTTTGAGGAGATCAAATTCTTTCTTGGTCTACAAATTATTCAACAGGATGAAGGCATCTACATCACACAATCCAAATACATCAAGGAAGTGCTAAAGATATTTAAGATTGAAGATTCCAAACCAGTTGGAACACCAATGGAAACTAGATGCAAACTGATAAAGGAAGACAAGTCATCCAAGGTAAATCAGACCTTGTATAGATCAATGATTGGAAAGCTAATGTATGTTGTACATACTAGACCACATATAACACATGGAGTTGGTATAGTTGTAATATTCTCTGCTAATCCCAAAGAATCACACATGACTGTTGTCAAAAGAATTCTAAGATATCTAAAGAATATTGAGGACTATGGTCAGTGGTATAATAAAGAAGGAAAATTTGAGCTTCAAGTCTATACAGATGTTTATTAGGATGGAAACATAGATGATAGAAAGAGCATAACAGGAGGAACATTCTTTATGGGTGACAGACTTGTCACATGGATAAGTAAAAAGCAAGGATGCATCTCACAATCTACTGCAGAAGCAGAATATGTGACTATTGCTACAAATTTCTCTAACATTGCATGGATCAAGAAATTACTAGAAGGTATGAGTATGAAAATTATTGAACCAGTAATTATCTATTGTGATAATACAAGTACAATAAACATTTCAAAGAACCCTGTCATGCATGCTAAGACAAAGCATATTGCTATGAAGTATCATTACTTAAGAGAACAAGTGCAAGAGAAATAAGTGATACTCGAATATGTGCAATCCAAAGAATAGTTAGCAGACATATTTGAAAATCCATTGCCTAAAGATACATTTGAGTACCTGAGAAAAAGACTAGGGGTCAGACCCTTGTCTACTGGTCACTAAACTGACTTGGAGGATGCATCAGCCTACACACAATCAGAAGATCAACCATGTTGATGCAAGCTAAGAGATGGACTACAATGATATATCAGTACACAGAAAGGTACTTATCTGCACTGAACACCAGAGAAATTGTTGGCTAATACAGAGTTGTATTGTTGATGGAGAATAAATTCAAGGAATATACTATGGAAAGAGATATTATATGTTTGGAATTTCTGTCAAAGGGAGAGATGAAATAAATGAGTATATCCATATGAAATATCTATCATGATCATCCAAAGGGAGAGAAAAGAAAGAAATATTCATCAAGGAGAGGAACAGTCAAAGGGAGAGCAAAGTTTAGAAAAAGAAGTTTCTACAAAGGGAGAGAAAGATTCAAAGAAACAACCATCCATCAGAGGGAGAGAATTGGATAAGAGATTCTATAGCAAAGGAAGAAACATAAACATAAGTTGCTACATCTATCCAGTCAAGGGAATAAAAAATGAAGAAAGTACTCTGCAAGAATCAAATCTAAGCTAGAAGAGCTTACCGAGAGTCAGATATTTGAATTGGTTATAGAAAAATAAGTTTGGGAAAGAATGATGAAATAAAACTGATATATTTCATATTGTGTTTGATTTGAATTATGAATCAAATTACAATACCTGGTGTAATACCTGCGGTATTGTCAATTTCAATATAAAAACTAGAAGACTAACAACAGAATAGCAAGCCAAAAAGTGATCCATTCTATTTGAAATTTGAGTTTATACAAATATGATGGATCCCAAGGGTCACTAGAATACCTTGGAAATGAAATGAAGAGTCACCATAATGTTTATTACAAATAAACTTATTAAAACTACCAAAAATTTCAAAAAAATTTATAAAAATTTAGGCCTACTGGGAGAAGGCATAACTTTCTAGTCCTAGGTCTGATTTGTGAACCGTTTACTTAGTTGGAAAGATAATAAAAAATTGTAGACCCAAATTTAAGATGTTCTACTTCCCTGGTCAAGATCTACCCAGAAATGCCCTGAAGACCTTCAAAAATTCAGTTTACTGAGACATAAAAAATACTGAAAAAATTAGATTTTAGTATTTCCCAATTCCATCCTGATCATTCCTCCCCCCTTGAGAGGAAATGGGCCCCATTGCACTAACTTGCTGCAAAAAATGAGGAAATTATGCTTCAATTTTTTCCTTAGTTAACCACTTGCCTTGATGAGGATGTTGACCAGCTCGAACTGCCCGATAAAGAGGAATGTTCTGATTTCTCAAAGTCTTTAAAATGACTTCAGTAATATGGTCACACTGGACTGGAACAGTAGTAGATAATTTTTCATCTTGAATGTGTTCAGTAGCATGGGAAATTTCCAACAAAAGAGGAAAATAGGGTCTCAACAATTCCACATTGAAAAATGGATGTAGGCCCAAGAAGGATGGCAAATTAAGTTCAAAAGCATTCTCACCTACTTGCTTCACAATAGTATATGGGCCATAACGAAGAGGAAAAAGCTTCTTGTTTGGTCTGTGAAGGCACTGTTTTTGAAGATGTAACCATACCTTGTCACCAACCTCAAAGTGATGAGGAGTTCTATGTTTATCATGCCTTTCCTTATACTTCTGATTACTCTGCTCCAAAATCTCATGAAATTGCTGTTGTAGGTGTTTAATGTTATTAATGAATTTTTTTGCTTTATCTACCTCCTTGTCAGTATTCAATAAAGTATCAGATTGCAAAATTGGCAGTGCTACATCCATAGGTGCCAATGGTTGATACCCAAGACAAACCTCAAATAGACTATTCCCTGCAGTACTATGGAGTGCATAGTTGTAACTGTGTTGCACATAGGGTAAGCTTTCATCCCATGCATGAGGATGTTTTGAATGATACATCCGTAGGATATGAATGATCATTTGATTCACCACTTCTATCTCCCCATCTATTTAGGGATGGAATACTGTGGACTTTGTCAACTTTGTGTCTATTTAAGACCATAGCGCAGACCAAAATTTGCTGGTGAACCTACTATCCCTATCAGAAATAATACTTTTGGGCAAACCAAAATGAACCCAAACATGTTCAAAAAATAACTTGGCAGTCTCTTCTACATAAATCATCTTTTTACATGCTTCCATGATAGCCATTTTAGAAAACCTATCTACCACAACATACACACAATCATGCCCGCGCCTGGTAGTTGGAAGCCCAGACATAAAATCCATTGAAATAGACTGCCATGGCATATCAGGAATAGGTAATGGTAAGTTTAGACCCAACTTATGGTTTGCAGGCTTTGCAATTACATAGGCTGCACAAGCTTGTATATATGAAATTATATCCTCCTTCATTTTTGGCTAATATAAATGATTTTTAAGGATAACAGTAGTCTTACCAATACCAAAATGTCCTGCAACATGGTTGTAGTGAGCTTCCCATATCATTTTCTTTCGTTCCTCAGTGGGTATACATATATGACCAACATGGGAGAGCATCCCATCCTGCAAGTGAAAATTAGAGACACACTTTCCTTCTACCAAATTACTATAGATGTTAGCAAAATTAGGGTCAATACCATATAGTTGTTTCCATGTGGATGATTTATGACCACATGAATCCAACACCATTGTCAAACCTGTAATTGGAGGCCTACTCAAACAATCTGCCACTTTGTTACTGCTTCCTTTTTTATGAAAAATGTTGAGGTGCAATTGTTGTAGATAAGCTGACCACCTTTGATGTCTGTCATTCTGCAACTTCCCTTGTGTTTGCAAGAATTAAAGAGGTTTATGGTCTACATGTATAATAGTTTCCTTTCCTAGTATATAATGTTTCCATCGTTTGTAGGACTGAACAATAGCATACAACTTCTTGTCATAGGTGGGGTACCTATGTACTATATCAGAAAAAGTTTCACTATGATAGGCAACAAGATGCCTATGTTGTGTGAGTACTACACTAAGAGCATAATCAGATGCATCAGTTTCTATCTCAAATGATTGTTGCAGATCTAGGAGAACCAGTACTGGTGTTGAACATAATCTTTTCTTTAACTCTTCAAATGCTTGTTTCTTTGCCTCTGTCCATTGAAATTTTTCTTGTGCTCCACCCCTTAGTGATTGATTGAGAGTCCATGATATATGTGAGAAACCAAAAACAAATCTACGATAGAAGTTGGCTAAGCTCAAGAAGATGCAAAGCTCTATGAAAGTTTTAGGAGATGGCCAATCTCTAATTATTTGAGTCTTTACTGGGTCAACATGAACACCCTTAATATCAATGATATACCCTAAGTATTGAATACTTTTCATAGCAAAAGAGCACTTCGCAATGTTGGCATAAAGTTTATGTTTTTGTAGAGTTGAAAGCACTTGTTCAACATGCTGCAAATGCTTAGATCAAGTCTTGCTAAAGATGAGTATGTCATCCAAATAAACAACCAAAAAAGAATCAATGAATGGTCTAAGAACATCATTCATCAGCCTCATAAATATTGTTGGGGAATTTGTTAGGCCAAAAGGCATAACCAACCATTCAAACAAACCTTCCTTAGATTTAAATGCAGTCTTCCACACATCTACTAGATCAATTGGTAATTGGTGATATCCATATTTCAAGTCAATTTTTTTAAAGAACTTAGCTCCCCTAAGTTGGTCCAACAAATCATCAATTCGAGGGATTGTATATCTATTTTTCACACTAATTTTGTTCAATGCCCTATAATCAATACAAAGTCTCCATGTCCCATCTTTATTTTTAGCAAGGACAATTGGACTGCCACAGGGTGAAGAACTTGTACGAATATGTCCTTTTTGAATCAACTCTTGAATTTGTCTCTTGATTTCATCATTTTCCAAAACTGACCTTCTATATATTGGCTCATATGGTAGTGGTGTGCCTGGGATTAAATCAATAGAGTGCTTGACTTGACAGTGTTTTGGAACTCCCCTTGGTGATTTAAACACACTATGATATTCTTTCAAAATTTTATCCATATGATTTTGTTGATTTGCTGTTATGGCTACCTTAGCATGTGTATTAAGGAATACTGACTTTGTTTGTTCAGGGTGAAACATGAGAAGAACAAAAGCTCCAATTTGAGAAATCAAACATTTACATTGTTTAGCACTAATCAGAGGAGCAGTTTGTGTTGGACATATGTCTGGTATTTGAAACCTCTTCCCACCAAGCTTGATTGTAACACTGCGTGGTCTGGATTCATACACTCCATGCCTCTGATACATGTAAGGTTTCCCCAACAAGAAATCACATACATCTAGTGGTGCTACATCACATACCACTTCATCCTTGAAAGGCTTCATTGAATATGGAAGATGACACTGTTGATTTATTTGAATATCTTGTCCCTCATTTACCCATCCCATAGAGTATGGTTGTGGGTGTCTTTTCACTTTCAAATTCAATATTTTGACTGTCTCCCTAGATATCAAATTATTTTGGCTCCCACTATCAAAAATAAAATGTAGAGGCTTTCCATCAACCCACATTTGTAAATGAAAAATTCTCTCTTCATCTTCACGATGCATTACTTTAGCAGTTGCAACTATGGCATATGGGTCTGCTTCTATGACAGAATCATTCTCCTTTTTCTGTTGGTGATGATTCAGATTTAGCTTCGTCTCCTCGTATTTCTGTCATTAGATTTTTGATACTTAGACAATCCTTTGTATTATGGGTTGGGGACTTATGCATCTCACACCACATGGCTATATTTTCCTGTGTCTTTTTTTCAGCCCACCATGTGTTCTTAGCTGAGTTTAAGTGAGGTTTCTTAGTCACCTATTTTCCCACAGATTTATTGTCACCTTCAACCTTTGGCTTATTATTTGTAAATTAGTCCCTCTTCCCTTTCTGCTTGAATTTCTCTTCAATTTTGGTAGCATATTTATAGGTAGTTGCCAATGTCTCAATATTCAAAAATTCCATCTTTGTTTTAATATACCTGTGAAGTCCACTATGATATTTCAGAATTCAATGCTTCTTTGAATCCTGAATACCAAGTTTTGCTGAAAGTGAATGGAATGTGTTCGTGTAATCTTGCACAGATTGATCCCTCTTTTGTCGAAGAAACTACTATTCTATGTATTTCTATTTGTATACACCTAAGGAAAGTATGCTTCTTTTATGTATTCCACAAATTCTCCCCATGTGGGCTTGTTATCAAGAGATATTTCCAAGCCATTTTTATCAGATAATTCCCATTCTTTATTTGCTAATTTGGCTTCCCAGGCACATTTCACATGGGTTTCAGCTTTGAGGAGAGAAAACATTATTTTTTCTGCATTTGAGAAATTATTTACAGAAAAGTATCTATCCAATTTTGATATCCAGTTATTAACAGCTTCAGCATCAACTTTTCCTTCAAAATTTGGGATGTCAAAATTTACCCTCACTTTGAAAGGGGTATTTCCATGAAACATTGTTCTTGATTTAGAGGGTTTTTGATTCTATAGAAGGAGTGAAAATTGACTCATCATCTCCTCTTGTTGCTTATTTAAAGCCTCTTCCACCAACTGCTTAATTTTATCGTCTGACATCTTCGATTGTGTGCACCTCAAAGGTGGATATTGTGATAAATCTTGTGTATCCAGTCCTAATCTTTGGTAGGAGGACCTTGTGTAAATTGGTATAAAGGAGCATTCCCACTTTGATACCACTGATTTAAATTATGAATCAGATTACAATACCTGGTGTGATACCTACGGTATTGTTAATTTCAATATAAAAACTAGAAGACTAACAACAGAATTGCAAGCCAAAAAGTGATCCATTCTATTTAAAATTTGAGTTTATACAAATATGATGGATGCCAAAGGTCACTAGAATACCTTGGAAATGAAATGAAGAGTCACCATAATTTTTATTACAAATAAACTTATTAAAACTACCAAAAATTTCAAAAAACTATATAAAAATGTAGGCCTACTTGGAGAAGGCATAACTTTCTAGTCCTAGGTCCGATTTGCAAACCGTTTAATTTGTTGGAAAGATAATAAAAATTTGTAGACCCAAATTTTGGAAGTACTTCTTCCATAGCAAAGATCTGCCTAGAAATGCCCTGAAGAACTTCAAAAATTCAGTTTACTGAGACATACAAAATACTAAAAAAATTAGATTTCAGTATTTCCCAATTCCATCTTGATCAGTGTTAGTAGTATGTTGCCATCAATGCCAAAGGGAGAGATTGATGAACTATATCTGATTGAATGTTTAAAGATGTCAAGTTGATGATCGCTGAGCTGCATAAAGTAAATGCAAGACATTAAATCAGTTAATGTATTGTATTGTCATTGGTGTCAAATTTATATGTTATGATTACTCATATACATATTGTCACAATACTTAAAGATTTGAAGAGACAAAGTTTTTTTCGTCAGTAATCATGTACACCAAGTGACACTAAACCCCGACGGATAGTGAACCCTAAGCACAAAAGTTCACATTGCTACCTGAGAAAGTGATACCAAAGTAAGCATTATTGAGAAAACTGCAGTTGTCACTGAAAAGAACTAAAGTTAATGCCCAAGCTATCTATAGTAGTCACCAAGCACAACTGAAGTGTTGACCGACGGGAAATGAAGTTAGGAAATGGAAAAACAACTTAGTTGGCAAGAGATAAAGATAGAGTTAACTGATTTTTTACTTTGTTTTCATCGATCAGTTAAAAGACAAAGATAAGAAGGAGATTTAAAACATGTTTTATTCCAGAAAACAAGGAGAGATTTGCAGAATAAAGCTAAAGCAAGCATGGAAAGCTTTACAGATCAATAAGTGATCAACGAAGAAAACAATGACAAGAAATAGTGAAAACATGTCTATATAAAGAGAAACGTAATTCATTATCAAAGAGAGGAATGTTGAAGACAATTTTGGTGAAGATAGAAGTCTTCATGAAGACCTGATCATACAAGCTGAAGAACATAGCTAAGAATTCTGCAGACACTGAACAACAAAGAAGCAACACTAGTCACTGAGCAGAAATAAGTGGAGCAAAGGAATTGAAGAGGACATTGATCAGAAGAGGTATTATGAACTTACAATAGATCTAAACATCTACAAGATTAAGTTGTATTTATGAACAGATCATATACTATTTCAGTTTAACCATTGATTCAGAAAATCTCTTAACCGAGTGGGATTTAACCATCCTTTATATATTGAGATACATCCCAAGGAGTATCAAAAGGTTTTCATGTTGAAAACATAGTGAATGCTAGGTCAAGTGATTAACTGTTAGGTTTAAATGCTCTAACAAGTTTGTACTTAATAGTGTGTTTGTAATCTTTAACATGGTTGGCTCTTCACCAAGATCACTTTAGAAGAGTGAAAATTTTGGGTTACCAGTCCCAAGTGGTTTTTCCCTTAACATGGTTTCTGCGTTAAAAATCCATGTGTCAAATGTGTATATGGTTCATTGCTTTGATGTTTTGTTTTACACATTACTAAAACATGATTGATCGGTAAACACTAAGTTATTTATTGTATTTCGGTAAAGGGTAAGATAAGATAAACTGCTATTTGGAAAAAGCTTAAGAAAAAGGATAAATAGTATATTTTGAGAAGTATATATATGTTAGATTCATAGAAGGAATACATCTTGTAGGACCGAAGATAACTAGAGGTTTATATTTGTGGTATATAGTTGTGGATTTAACTATTGGATTAATTTTTGAGGCCACTGATTCACCTCCCCCCTCTCAGTTATTCTAACATATGAGAAGGCTTAGGATATGGTTTTGTCTTAGGAAGAATATGCATATAATGACTCTACAAATATGAGCATTGGTAGGAGTCCTTTTGAGGTGGTATATAGAATGCATCTTAGGGGAATATATGAACTAAGGGACTGACATGGATTTGATAGATGAAGTGATCAAGGGGAAGGATTTTCTATAGCCATGATAGATATCCATCAGAAAGTAAGAGAGACACTTCAAAAAACTACAGAAAAGTGCAAGAAAAGGGAAAATAAAAAGAAAAGATATGTGTAGTTTAAAGTGGGTGATTTGGTGTGGGCTCATTTCAAGAGAGAAAGACTACCAAAAAGAAAACACACCAAACTGATTATGAATAAGATAGGACCCTATAGGATAGTCGAAAAGTTTGGGAAAAATGCCTATGAAATTGAATTGCCTCATGGGGTAGCCATATCTCCCATATTTAATGTATCTAGTCTATTTACATATAAAGGTTATGCTATTGCAAGTTCTGATGTAGGTACAATAACAAAGGAGGATGATGACTGGGTCAAAGAATTGCCACCTAGCCAAACTTTGAGGCTTGAGTGCATTATAGACACAAAAGAGGTGAAGAAGAATAGGAAGAAGAAATACAATGAGTACTTGGTAAAATGGAAATATATTTCTAAATAATATGCTACATTGATGACTGAGAATGGCATAAAAAACATGGAACCTTTGTTGAAGACCTCATCTCAAGAGGGTCTTGAGATTCATTTATCCCCGTGAGTATGGTGAAGGAGAATCTATGGGTCCATGTGAAATATCAATTATTTATAATCATTTGTCATGTTTTGTGATTATTCTATTTGTAATAAGGTCCTATGGACCATTTTGAAATGCTTTGAGTCATTTTGTAAGGCATAATTGCCAAGGTTGTTCAGATATAACCAATCAGGACCATGTTGGTCAATCATGGACGAACCCTTCAAATGTGTGGGAATGGAGTGGATTTTATAAAATTCATGTTTTTTAGAAAAATATTTCATATTGGAAAGGTTTTTAAGTATTTTTAAGTGGTCTTTGCATTAGATTGCAAAAATTGCAAAAGTTGTAAAAATCATTCGAGCAACTTTTGCAACTTTTCTTGCGAAACTGAACGAATTGTAATCCCAAAGGTCAAATGATTTGAAATTTAGTTAGGATTATTTTAGGAGGTTGGATTTAGTCTATTTATTCCTTTTTGGGTTGAGGCATGTTGTTTTGTTAAAGAATCAAAGGTGATCAATATATTTTGCTCTGAATTTCCATTATATTCCATAGTTTTTATGTAAACATACATCTTGTATGAATGTGTATGGATTATGAATGGTCTGAATCATACATGGTGGAGTATATTAATGAAATAAAATTAATTTGGACTTTTTTTGGTGTGTATTGATTGAGTTTTGAGAAAGTTATAACAAATGTTTGTACAAACTGGTTTGAAACCCTATTTGGTTAGGGTTTGATCACAAATATGCCCTTAACTCTGCATTCCACCTTTGAAATTTTTTTATTCTTGGTGAAATTTTATGTTCTAGTGTTATATTTAGGATTTTGGAGGTTTCAGAGCAATCCAACATGGTGGTCATAGTCAAATTTGTATTTTGAGGGTTTCACATCTCTATGTGGCAGACCAAATTGTATGGGTTTGAATAACAATGATGAATTTTAGAGGTTTAGGAACTATCCAATGGTGAATTGTGTGGTTTGGAGGAAATATTTAAGTGTTACAAGTGGTGGATGGTTTGGGTGAAGAGTTTGGAGAGCACTTTCTTTGTTAAAGAGGCCTAATTGCCCTATTAGGTCACTATGAACAATCAAGGTTAACCTGTCATTCCAAAGAACCCCATAGTGAATTTGAGTTATGTTTTGTATTCCATAAAAGGATATTTGTAAAGGGTATTTTTTTTGTTTTCACGATCAGGGATTGAAAAGTGATTGTCCAAACACTCACTGGATATGGCTACAAGGCTTAATAAGGGCTCGTAAAGCAATTTGACCAAAACAAGGTGTTAGGTCTGTTTGTATGAGTTCCCTAAGTTGTATTTGTCCTCTTAATGTTTTTTAATATTCAATGGGATGCCTCTATAACCCCTTTTTTTTTGTTGTCTTGTAATCTCTTGGATCAAGGTTTTGGTGAAATGGTCTTATATGAACGAAAGCAACTAGTTGTTGAGTTAGGTTTGGACAAAGGGTGTTGATGAGTGGTTTTGAGTCCTTAAAGGTTTTAAACACCCTAAGATTCATGTTCCCCCTAATTGAAGGGATTTTGTGTCATGTTTGAAAAAGAAGCTTAGTTGATGTCCTAAGCCTAGTTTGGGTTCATTGAATATTGAATGCCTCCATGAGTTCTAAGGTGTGGAACTTTGTTATTAAGAAAAAAATGGGGTGTTTTAGGGCCTTCCAAGAACCTCTAGATCAAATTAAAATGAGTGGGTTTTTGAATGATTTTAAGCCTTGTAGGATAACATACATGTAATTGAGGATACTGTTCCATATTTTGGACCTTGTGGGGAGCCCTTGCATATTTAGGAATTGATGAAATATTTCCTTATTCAAGTATTTAGCAGACATAATATCACACCAATTTTTTTTATACATGGTAAGGTTCTAGCCAACCTTAGCAAGAAGATCCTTGTTAAGGTGAGATATTTTATTGAAACCAAGACCTCACATTATCTTTGGCTAGCAAATAAAATACCATTTAAGCAAAGGAAACCACTTCTTCTCCTCCATTCCAAAATAAAGGAAATTTCTCTGGATTCTCTCTAGTTTATCAACCCAATTATTATAGATTCTAAAGATTGAAGGAAGTAGACTGTTGGAAATAACAGAATGGTGAGTATTAAGAGGGGAGGGGTGAATCAATACCCTTAAAACTTTTATTACTTAACCTTAATCCCTTATGTAATAAATTGCTTGTATTATGGACCATCTCTGTTATTCTATCTTTATGCATGTAATATCAATTCATAAACTTAATTGCATGTAAACATTTATAGAAACATTCATGAAATGTATTGACACATGATGGAAGATTTAGTGATGTAGAAAACCCCTGTTAGAAGGTAAAAAATGTGGTGTGGATGAAACCCACAAAACTTCATTATCTGCAGAATGGAAAGGGTTAGTTAAGGCTTACAATTTTGATCACTTTTGATGATCTACCCTGCTAGGGGTAATTTATGGAGATTGGTTAAGGTATACTCTATTAAGAACTTTAGCAACACTATTTAGTGTGCACTTGATTAAGAGATTTACAAAGGATTGTTAAATCCACCTTTCTCAAGGATTTCTTCTATTTTCTACACTTGTTAGAATGTAGTCAAAAATATTCATTGACCTGAGTATATGTAATCTAGAATTGTTGATTATAGATCAAATAAATATTACATGTATATTTATCACCTATAGTGATTGTTCAATACCTTTGTTTTTCTCGGTAGCCTTGGATCTTGCTCTTGATATCTGATTTCATCTTTGGCTGTTCTTTTGCATAAAACTCTATCTCTAATCCATAGAAGTGTTTGCGGCTACAATCATCATCACATCCATATGTTCTGATTGATTACACATCTATTTACACAATGATTTTTACCTAAATGAGTTTCACGCATAACAATGATAACTCTATAATCAAAGGTTTACAACTTGACCTTGATATCCTAGTTTTCATGTTTCTAATAAGTTAGACTGATTAAAACAATTAAAATTACATTACTTGACCCTCAAGAAACATATTTAAATCTAATAAAAAAGATAAATATAAAACAAAAGTGTTTTATTTGACATGGAAGTCAGATCCACATTTCTCAAGATTTATAACTATCTCTCAGTAGACTGGTGCTTAGGTTGCTCTATAGTCTGTCGGGTTCCTCTATTATCTGTTCTGTCGGGTTACACTCTAATCTTCTTGTCGGGTTCCTCAATCAGGTTACTCAGTCAGGTTATTCTATCGGTTTCCTCTTGTAACATTTTCAGGTTTGAACTAGTAAACTTTGTCATCAGGTTTCCTTGTGAACTTGTCTGTCAGGTTGCACTAAACACATCTTTCAATTTTTGTGTTACCGATGGTTTCAAAACTATTTTTCCTTTCATACTAATGGAAAAATATGTCTTCAATCTCCCCCTTTGACATTAATATAAAAAATTGATATGTACAAAATACTAAAATGTGTTGTATGTACACCATGTGTTCACCTTGTCATTATGACTCCCCCTATGTATATCCCGATATAGTATATGTGTATGTATGTACACTTTCCTTTATACTATTCTATCTTTTCACCTTATCTTCCCCTTTTATCATATCATTTTCCCTATTTTCACCCTGTACTATATCATATCATTTTCCCCCTTTTTTGATAGTAGGGGCAAAGGTGTAATTACTTACAACTTGTCAAAAATGTGGGAATGAGAGTTGTTCATGTCTTCCATCATCTTCTCCCATTTTTCTTGAAGGTGTTCTAGGGCCATATGCTCCAATGTAATCCTTGCGTGCATATCATAGATGCTATTAGTGATAGACATATCTGAGGTGGCTATTAATTTCTTGGCCATTGTCATATGTTTCTTTAGTAGTGTGAGATTGGGTAGTAGTAGAGCCTGTAGCTCAGTTACCTCATCCCTGAACTTTGATTCTTCCTCTTGAATCTCAAGTCTCAACTTCTTTTCTTCCATTACCTTTTCATAATGCAACTTGATTGTATAGTCAGTTGTTGAGAGACCTTGAACACTATCAGTAAGATCTGCATCTATTTTTGCAATCTTTTCACTATTTTCTTTAGTGAAGTTCTCTAATGTGCTTAACTTCTAAATTAAGGTGATAGCTTCTAAAATGATTGGTTCTAGTCCATTTACTAGTTCAGACAACTTTACCTTGTTTTTGGCCACTTCTTGGCTAATTTTATTGGTTAATTTACACTGATACTTTTTCTCTGATCATTCTTCTATTTCCTTTTCTGCATCCACATTCTGTGATTGGATTGCGTCGGTAAGAATGGCTAATTGATCAATGATAGATGCGTTTTGGTCAATTTTTGTATTAGGTACTATCTGCATAAGTATATCCCTTGTTGTTTTAAGTACTTGAGTGTCCTTTGTTTCCTTCTTAAGCTTATCTTGGATATATTTTCTCCTACAAAGTTTTGCATAGTTTGTAAGTGCCTCTGAATCCAATGTCCTCAGATCACAGGCTGGTATCTCAATAATTTTGTCCAGTGTGACAAGATTCTTATTCTTTTTCTTCTTCTTCTTCTTGGATATAATTGTGAAGGGACCTGTATGCAGTACCAAAGAAAGTTCCTTTGCTTGTTCTGATGTGCTTGGTGAAGGCTTTGGTGTATGTGTACATGTATCCTTCTTCTTGGTGTCTAGCTGTCGCTTAGGAGTGGACGTCTCCACATCAACCTTAAATTTTTATGCAACATCTTATTCATTATCCTTAGGAGTGGTATCACTTTGTTTCTCTTCTTCACCTTTATTTTCTTTTTGTCCTCCATCTGTTTCTTTTTGTGCTTCATTGGTTTCTTTTTTTTCTCCACCTTTATTCTATTCATCAGATGTGTGTTTTGGTTCCTCTACACCCTTATCCTTAGGTATGCTTGCATCAGGCTCAGGTGACTTCTGCTTTTGTGAGATGATATTGATATCCTATATCAATAGTGGCATTTGGCCTGATATATTCACCTGTACAACATATATACTTGTATCTTGTTTCTTGGGCTTCTCAAATGTAACAGTAATAGCTTCATATGCTTATACCTTATCTGCAGGATTATCTTCTGTGATATCAATGATAGTATTATCGGTGAATGTTTCATCTACAGTATCCATATCCTTTTTGGCTTGTGCGTTGAACACTTCTTCATTAAAATCCTCACCATTATTTATAATAATGTGTTTTGGGCTCGGTTTAGCCTGATCTTCTTCATTGTGTGGCTTGTCGGTGAGTTCTAATAGTGGCTCGGGGATTGAATCCTCCTTGGGTGGATTGATGATTTCATTCTAGATATCATCACTTTCTTTGTCAAACTCAATTAATTTTACCTTTATCACTTTGTAGGCTCTTAATTTTGGTGAGAACCTTTTGGAATGTAACTTCATCATTTCTTCAATTTATTCCATCTTGGACTCGGGTGACATAGTTGAAACTAGGGATCTTTCCCTTATCTATTTTTCTTCTTTTAGTGCATATGTCCACCATGCTAAAAGTCTGTCTAGAATTTCTTTAGGCATCTTGTCCTCAAATTGTACTGGTACATACTTGAATATACACATTGTTGTGATAATTTTCTCCTCTATCTTATTCTGATCCTAGGGAACCAATGTTAGCCATTTCCTAATCTTAGGGTCTGTTATTGAACCTCTCTTGATGGTAGATGTACATACCTCATCAATTTTGGTAGGGAACTTGTTCTTAATAGGTTGTTCATCCTATTTAGTGTCTTCTATATCTTCCTTACTTCTGACAAGTCTTCTTCTTTTTGTTGGTGCATGTTTCCCAGTTTGAGGCTTCCTTTTGTAAGTCCTCACTTGTCCTTTCTTTACCGATGATCAAGTTGCAACTTTTGTTGTCTAACTTCTATTCCTTGATGCAACAGTAGTCCTTGGTTTCTTTGCTAGTGGTTGTGGTGCATTGGACTCTGTAGATTTAGGGTCACTCAATTGTTCTTCTTCACCGACTGGTGATTATCCCTCGGTGTGACTCTTCATCACCTACCAAAAAATTCTTCTTGAGTGTCTTTACCATTTTCTCTTTCTTTCTATTAATTTTATTTACAACTAAGCTTGTTTTTATTCTTTCCTTGGATTCCTCATAGGTTACAAACCTAGGTTGTGATTTGTCCACTGGTTCATTTATCAATGCTTCAATGGCATTGGTGGCTTGATCTACATTGACCTCATAGTCAAGTGGTGCTAACCATGCTATCCTCGATACAACTGGTTTGATAAAGGTGTTATTAGTGTCCACCATAAAATTAAACTTTAGTCTTATATTTTTCTACCAGTTGTTATGATATCCTCATCCTTTTCTGCATTCTTTCCTTAAATCTAGTGAAGTATTCATCCATGAATGATGTGAAATTCTCACCTAATGAATTGATGAATTCACTAATTTAAATGGTCACTGGTCGTGTAGTATCCCAGTTAACATTTCCTATAGATGGAAAAAAGTTCTAGAAATAGAAAAATTTACACATTAGAAGTGATCCAAACTTACATGAATTGGACTTTGTAGACCTGATTGTCCCCATTTTTTCATCTAACTGCTTTAGTAGAAGCTCTAATAGGTCTAATTGTAGACCCTTATTTACAATCTTGTAAGTAGTGTCAACTAATCCACATGCTATGTTGTTTAACCTGCTAGATTGGTATATCTTGTATCCTAGTACACATGCACCAAACTTTAGTTCTAGATCGGTGATGGTGTTAACCTTCAATCCTCTGTTATCCATACTACACCTGTCATCTTCTCTATCTTAGGATGAGAAGGGTGTTTGTGTGCCTTGGCCTTATCAGTTATAGGATAAGTGGTAACAAAATGTATCACATCTCCAGTGTTCTATTTTGGCTCATCTAGCCACATCTTCCGATCGTGCAATCTGCTCAACACTACTCGAATCCACTCAATTTTAAACTCCCTCAGGAACATTAGGGCATTTTTTATCCCTTTAACCTCAATATGTTTGTGTTCCTCCTTGATGGATCTTCCTGTACAAAGATTCTTGTAAGCTTGATCAACCTCAAGATCTCCTATCTCGGCAATCTTGCAATGTATGTATTAACAAACATCCTCAATCAGTAAAACCCTAGGTGGAATACTGGAGAATGCACTAGTGTCATCGGGTTGCGAGGCAACCTCTAGAAATTTTTTATACTTGGGTTTTTTACAAGTGGATTTCTTTATCAGATTAACCTTCTTATCCTTAGCATTCTTGATCTTGGTAACTCGTGAAGTAGTTTTCATTGTTTTGCAAATTTAGGGCTCTTTCTGTAAAAAAAACAGTGAGCTCGGTGATTCTAGTTACTTACTTTAACCTTCTGTAGGTGCTATTATTTGGAATCTAAATGCCATGGATCTTCTTTGAGTGCTCTGCAATCTAGTTTCTCTATTTCACTCTGCTCTACTCTACTTCATAATCTCTTTGTGAATAATGAGCTCTTCCATCGCCCTATATATAGATGATTCCCTAAGTTGCACAATTAATTATCTATCCTCTTGTTGGGTGTCAAAAATGGAGTTTCTCAGGTATCACACAAAATTTTAGATCAGGGTAAGTGACAACTCACTTGACCTTTTTTCATAGGCTTACCAATGGTTCTCGGTTAGTGGTGAAGTCTTCAATGCATTTTACATGATTACTGACGAGTCTCAGGTTACATTGATTAACTTGGTTTTCACGTGTACAACGATGATTCTCGGTGTGTTTTAAAAAATTATCTTTTGTATGTACACTGATGCTTTTCATTATGCATTAATCGACAAGATTGAATTCATGGAATCATAACAAGTAATACTATATTGCATCTTTAATCATGCTAGTTTGACATTTTATCAATGTATAATGGAACTGATGCAATGTATAACTTAGTATAGTGCAGTTCCACACTTACTTGTTCATCTTAGGTGGGGTGGTGATGTCACTAGATCCATTGGATAAGGTGTCACTAGTTGTATTGCTTGGTCTAGCATCATCAGTGTTTGTAGATTTCCTCCACATTTTGTTTCTCATCTTCTTGATGTCTTCAATGGTATTGCCATTGGGAAAAGTGCTTGTCTAAATGTCACTCGATGTTTGTAGTCCTTGCTTAGATTACTGAACCTATGATAGTGTAAGCATGCCATTCTAGGGTTAGTCCAGCTTTTGGAATTTCTTGTCCATTTTCTCATGCAATTTACAGCTATGTGACCAAATATTCCACATGCTATACGGTTTTCTCATGTATTGTAGTCCCAAACATATGATTTACCAACTCTTTTTAGTTGATAAGAATTTTATTGATCTTTAGGCTTCCATGCTTTCTTTTTCTTCTTCCTACATTCAAGAGATGCGTGCCCATGAATTTTGCAAGTAGGACAATATTTTTCCATGTAGGATTCCTTCTTTGGTTGTTTCACCTCATATTTACATTCATATGCTTTATGTCCTTTCTTGTTACAGTTATATCAATTTCCTATGAATGAAGATGTGGATTTAGGAATACCTTTTATTTTGCTCCTGCAAACATTTGATGTATGGCCTAGTTTTCCACAGTGATTGCATGACTACTTTCTTGGTCTTGGATTTGTGTAGACATTCTTTTTATCAGCTTGGTATGATGATTCCCCATTCTTGGTATACCTTAATCCGATATTGTTGTTGACTCTTCTTTGTCCAGCCAGAAAATCATCCATCATTTTGGTGCTTTCTTCAGCTCTCTTGATCATGTCATTGTGTTGTTTCTGAATTCTTACTTCATGCTTCAGTTTTTCATTTTCTTCTCTTAGCTCACCAATATCTTCTATCCTTTCAATGAGTTCTTTTTTCATTTGGTTTGCCTCCTGACTCATAAGAATAATCTGATTGGTGATCTCATGATGTGATGACATGTAACTGATTGGATGTTTGACAATGTTAAGTTGAAGATAATGCAAGGCATTAAATCAGTTAATGTATTGTATTTTCATTGATGTCAACTTGATATCCTCTATACGGTCATGTACATATTGACAAAGACTTCAAAGAACCAAAGGAATAAAGGTTATGCTTTAAAAAATACATAAAATTCAAGTATTCACTTAGTGACAAACAACACCAACAGAGTGCACACCATTAGCAAAGGAAAAGAAGAATAGTCACAGTGATACCCGATGATCAGAAGATAGTGTTTCCCGATAAAGAAAAACCATAGTGATGCCCAACGAGAAAAGTCAGAAGGTTTCCCGATGAGTAAAATTCCAATGATGCCCAACGGATGGAGATCAAAAAGCTAACTGGAGTCTCACCGATGGAATTTTTAGTTGTCACCGACAACCAACTGTAAAGGTGACCGACGGAATAGAGGGTTTAGGAAATGAAAAAATATCTAGCTGACAAGAGCTAAAGATAGACTTAACTGGTTGTTTTTTTTAGTTTTATTTGACCAGAGTTAAGTGATTGTTTTAAAGATGATTTTTACAGTTGACATGAAGATAATTATGAGAC
Organism: Thuja plicata; assembly: GCA_018584345.1. Classification (NCBI taxonomy): domain Eukaryota; kingdom Viridiplantae; phylum Streptophyta; class Pinopsida; order Cupressales; family Cupressaceae; genus Thuja; species Thuja plicata. The sequence goes on along the minus strand of MU223296.1, from coordinate 795,731 downwards.
AAATCAGGAGTTATGCTTTAAATCTAATTGGCTGGATTGTTTTTCACGCCAAGAATCAAGAATCAAGAAACAGTGAATATCATGTCTATATAAGAGACAAGCTTAATTCATTTACAAAAAAAAAGGATTAAGGGGAGTGAATAAAAAGAGGATGCTGAAGAGAAACTGATGAAGAACAACTTCATATATTCCTAATCAATCAAGCTGAAGGATAGCTAAGTAATTCTACAGCCACCGATGAATAGTGAAGCACAACATCATAGAGAAGAAAGTGTGGAGCACAAATAATTGAATTGATATATTGATCAGAGAGGTAATGTACTTAAATAGATCTAAAAATATGCAATTCAAATTTGCATCATGAACAGGTCATAGTGTTTCATTTTAACCATTGATGCATCAAGTCTCTTAATCAAGCAGGACTTAACGGTCTTCTATATATTGAGGTACATCCTAAGGAGTGCCAAAAAGGTTGATTCATGAAAGTAGCATTGGAATTTTCTGATATCTATTGACAGTCTAAGAAGGAGGCTGATTCAAGGATGGTAGCAATAGATGCCCGATACTAAGTGACAACCTCTATGTATAAAATCCTCTGACAAGGTCGCACTTAATAGTGTGTTTGTAACCTTTAATAGGGCTGGCTCCTAACAGGGCTCACTTCAAAAGAGTGAAAATTTGGGGTACCGGTCCTAGTGGGTTTTCCCTTAACGGGATTTCCACATTAAAAATTCATTTGTTATGTGTGTATGATTCATTTCTTTACTATTTTGTATCTGACATAGTTAACACTAGATTGATCAGTATAATCTGCTTATTTACTAAGTTTTGGTAAATAGTTATACTGCTTATCGGTAATCAAGAAAGAACAAGGATTGATAGAGAACACCGACAGATAGTTTATCAATATTAGTATTTCATGACATGCATCTTGTAGGGACTTAATAATCAAAGGTTTGTAGATTGGTGGTTAAGTTTGAAGGATAAATTTTTGAGGTCTCTAATTTTCCCCCCCATCTCAATTATTACTAACAATTGGTCTTAGAGCTTGTGTGCTTAGAAGGAAGGTTTCAATACCTAGGTCAAGATCACAAGATGAATAGATGAGATGTGCCCAAGTTGAACAAAGACAACTTTACTTCATGGAAAAGTAGGATAAGACTCTACTTATTAGGTATTGGTAATGATGTTACTCAATTCCTAGATACTGAATATGTGTTGCCTACAGAAGTATTGATAGTAGATAAATTGAGAGAGAAGCATGAGCATAACTGCATGGTTATAGAGCTTTCTTCCTCACTCTCTGATGCTGAATTTGAAGATGTCAATGATTGCAAAACTGTAAAGAAGATGTGGGACAAACTAAATCTTGTACATGGAGGTGATACAAATGTTCTGAGAGCCAAGGTAGAAATCCTTAGAGGAAAATTTTATGATCTCAAAATGAAAGAGTGAGAAAACATCACACAATACAACACAAGAATCAAAGAAGTAGTCAATGCTATACAAAGATTTGGAGGTAAACTTGAAGAGGAGACAATGGTAAGTAAAATCTTAAGAACCTTACTGCCTGTATATGCTATTAGAGTTTCTGCCATTCAAGAAATGAGAATAGTAGCAAACAATAAAATTACTCTTGATAGTTTAATTGGTAGACTGATTTCATTTGAGATGAATAACTTTGATAATATTGTCTTACCAAACTTAGAGTGTGCATTTAAGTCTTCTATGAGAATAAGCAAATCAAGTCATAGACACACATCTAGAAGAGATAGTGAAAGTGAAAGTGAAAGTGAAGAAGAAGATCTAGATGAAATAGAAGCACTTATGGCTAGAAGAATGCAGAGAGGAAAAGGTAAATACAAAGGCAAGTTACCACTTGTATGCTTTAATTGGAAAGAGACTGGACACTTTGCTGCAAGATGTCCTAACAAAAGAAAATATGACAGAAGTAATGCCAGTTATTTTGAGAAGAAATCTGACAAAGGTGATAACAAAGATTATAGAGGTTACCAACAATTAGAAAGAAGAGATACCTGAGACTACAAGGACAAAGGAAAGAAATCCAGCTACCTAGCTGCTTGCAAAGATGAAGATACTAACACCGAACCTGATGAAGACATCAAGATGGTATTTTTGGATGTAAAGGATGATTCAGATGAAGATGAAAGGTATGTAGAAACTGCACTCATATCTAAGGTTAGCAAAAATGACATATGGATTATATATAGTGGCTGCACTCACCAAATGACTGGTGACAAAGAAAATTTTAACACCTTTGAGTATTATAATGGTGGTACAGTAAGAATGGGTAATGATACACCTTTTCCATTTGAAGGTAAAGGAACTATAATGTTGAATAACTTGATTAAATGTGGAAATGCTTATTAGGTACAAGGATTGAATTATAATATGTTGAGTGTTTCTCAGCTAAATAATTCGGGTCACATAGTAGCATTTGAGAAAAAGAAGGCAAAGATCTTCAATCAATCAGGAAGACTGATTGGTACCGGTGAACAGAATAAAGGTAACTTATTCTATTTGAATGATACTAACACCACTTGCTTAATGGCTAGAAACAAAGAGATATGGTTGTGGCACAAAATATTGTGTCATGTGAATTTTGACAACATGATGAAAATAAGAAGGAGAAATGTAAGAGGCTTACCGATGATGACAAAGCTAGACAACATCATGTGCAAGAACTGTCAAAAAGGTAAAATGACAAAGTCTAGTTTCAAAAGTAAAACCCATACAACTGAAGATATTCTAGAATTAGTTCATACTGATCTATGTGGACCAATGAGGACAAAGAGTTATTATGGAGATAAGTATTTTATTCTCTTTGTTGATGATTACTCTATAATGATGACAGTTATGTTTCTAAAAGATAAATCTGAAGCATTCAAGATGTTTAAATGGTATAAGGCTATGGTAGAGAAACAAAGTGGTAAGGATCTAAAATTTTTGAGATCAGATAGAGGAGGAGAATTTATATCAGATGAATTCACTAATTTCTGTAATGAGCATGGTATTAAAAGATAGGTTTCTACACCAAGAACACCACATCAAAATGGGATTGCTGAGAGAAGGAATAGATCAATAGTTGATTGTGCTAGAACACTGATGATAGAGAAAGGCATCACCCAATTTTTCTAGAGGGAAGTTGTCAGTGTTAGAATAGTCCCAAAGGATAACTGAGAGGGGGGTTGAATCAGTTATCAGTTACTTAAGTCCTTTTTACTTCTTTAACTTTAGTATACAACAAATTAAATGCATAATCAGATAACACAGTACTCAACACACAATTTTATTATGGGGAAATCGAATGGTAAAAACCTCGGTGGGAATTAGCACCCACAATAAACTATACTTGTTTGTAGTAATCCTTGTTAGAAGATATTTCAACCCTGTTAGGAGTTGTATAATATAATGCAATAAGTATAGTGACTTGGTTAAGGGTCGGACCCTGTTAGGATTCTTTTATAAATAACCCTGTTAGGGGTGGTGGACTCACTATCCAAAAGCTCACTTCTTGATGGTGAAGGCTACAACCTTCTGAATAATAGATATGCACTATATCTAATGATCAACTATAGAGTAGACCTACTATCTTGATCATTTCTAGTGTATTACAATCTTTCACTTCTTCCTCACATAGACCCTTGATGAATGAACCAACTCTGATAATATGCTCTGTACATCTTTCTTCCCTTTTTGTATCATTCACACTTAGCGTATCACAATTGAACTACTATAAGTATCTTCACCAAATTAGAAGGTCATGTCAGCTCTTAGAAACACTTCATAAATATATTAGTTAGATTAACTAAGCACACAAAAAATATTAAGTCTGCGCAATTCAATGCTGGACAGACGCAATGCTTCACTGAGTCGACCTCACCAAATTAACCATAAATTTGCAATCGTCTTGAAACACATTTGGTGCCTTTGGATTTATATCCTCAACTCATAATTAATCATGCATATATACACAAACATATCTTGAAGATAGTTGCAACTCATAAAACATGTTATATACGTCAGCCCTAAACCATTATACTTCCAGAACTGTAACTGCTAATAAAAGAATTGCATAACTTTATTGAAACATCATATCTGGGTCTGCGTGTATGAACATAACATAATAAATATGTCAAAAACACGTATCTATCCATGCAAGTATTCATGTCATCATTCAAATAAGTTCATATAGAATTACTACTGTGTATTATATGTTGTCATCAATGACAAACATACAAACAATCAACTCTTAGAATCAAATATCCAAAAATCTCTCCCTTTGACATTGATGGCAACATATGATATCAAAAATATCCTCTATTCATGGTGTCCTCTTTCTTTTACAATCTTCTCAATATCCTCATCAAGGATTTCTCTAAACTACTACAGTTCCTCTGTCTGTATTTTTTATTCTATGTATATACTCCCCCAGAGTATATGCTCCCCTTTAGTACATACTCCTCTTTACTATACACTCCCCCTTTGACATCAATGGAAAAGGGTGCCATAGTCTTTTTAGGTATAGGTACTACTCTAGAAGTAGAGTAGTCAACCATTCATTAGGCACTTAATGACTGATGTCTTTGCTGCTTCTTCTAAACAAACTTAGGAGAGGGAATTAATCCCAACTTCTCCCTGAGATACTCAAAAGTATCCTTTGATAAGGGCTTTGTAAAAATATCTACCAACTATTCTTTGGTGCTCACATAGTCCAATTTCACTTCTTTGTCTACAACCTTCTCTCTTAGGAAATGGTACTTGATCTCTATGTGTTTTGTCTTTGCGTGCATGATAGGGTTCTTAGACATGTTGATAGTGCTAGTATTATCACAATGAATAACAATAGGATAATCAACCTGAATGCCAAAGTCTTTAACCATCTGCTTGATCCAAACCATAGTTGAACAATTCAGTGCTGCTGCAACATATTCAACTTCTACTGTTGATTAAGAAATATAGTTATACTTCTTGCTTATCCAAGAAACCAACCTATCTCCAAGGAATATTGCTCCTCCTGAAGTGCTCTTTTTTTCATCAATACAACCTACCCAATTTGCATCTGTATATACATGAGTCTTTACATTCTCTGATTTAGGATACCATAAACCATAGTCTATAGTTCCTTTTAGATATCTGAATATCCTTTTGACTGCCATTAGGTGACTCTACTTAGGTTCAACTGCAAATCTTCCAACAATGCCAACTACATTAGATATGTCAGGTCTAGATTGAGTTAGATAAATGAGTTTACCAATCATAGATTTGCACAATGTCTTATCAACTACTGTGGAGTCATCATCTTTTGAAAGCTTTCTTCCTATTATCATGGGAGTGCATACTGGCTTACAATCTTCCATCTGAAAGGTCTTCAATATTTCCTTCACATACTTAGACTAATTAATGAATATACCTTTATCTATTTGCTTTACATTTAATCCCAAAAAGTATTTTATAGGACCAATCATACTCATTTCAAATTCATTTTGCATTTCTTTTGCAAATGCTTTACTGAGCTTATCATTACCCCCAAAGATAATGTCATCAACAAATATAGCAACTAACAATAATCCATCAGGTGTTTCTCTTGTGAATAGGTTATAATCTGTTGCTCCTTTCTTGAATCCAATCTTGGTAAGATAACCATCAAGTCTCTCATACCAAGCTCTTGGGGCCTGTTTAAGACCATAGAGTGCTTTCTTCAATTTGCATACCATGTCTGGTTCCTCTGAAAGAATAAATCCTTTAGGTTGTTCAATGTAGACTTCCTCATTCAAATCACCATTTAGAAAAGCTGATTTTACATCCATTTGGTATACTTTAAAGTCTTTGACTGTTGCATATGCTAAGAACAACTTTATGGCTTCTAGTCTGCTCACAGGGGAAAATGTATCAGTGTATTCTATTCCTTCTCTCTGCGCATATCCCTTGCATACCAATCTTGCTTTTTTTCTAACTATTGTACCATCTTCATTCATCTTGTTTCTAAATACCCACTTTGTTCCAATCACATTTTTATCACTAGGTCTGGGGATCAATTCCCATGTGTCATTTATGATTATCTGATCTAATTCTTATTTCATTGCATTCTTCCAATCAAAATCATTACAAGCATCTTCAACACTTAAGGGTTCAATCTGTAAAAGTAAACATACCTCTTCATCCATTGCTAGACCTTTTGCTTTAGATCTGGTCAAAACACTACTGCTCTGATCTCCAATGATGTCATCTTTAGAGTGGTGTCTACATGTTAATTTTGGAACCTTAGGTGTATCTTCTTCTTCTATAGTATGTGATTCTTCTCTACTTGATTTAGGTCATTGCATGAGACATCAATGCAATCAAACATTTCTTCAATAAAAATATCTTTGTTGCTAGCTCTAGATTCATCCTCAATCATAGGTGCATATTCATAGTATCTTTCTTGAACCATAAACTTTTCTTCAATCTTAACATGTGTGCTTTCAATTATCTTCTTTAGTCTCAAATTGAAACATGTATATGCTTTTCTTTTAGTAGAATAACCAAGGAAAATACCTTCATCACTCCTAGCATCAAACTTACCAACACCATCATCTCTCTTGATGTAGCACTTGCTACCAAAGATTCTAAAGTACTTTACTATAGGTACATTGCCAAACCAAAGTTCATAGGATGTCTTATCCGCGCCTGGCCTCAATTGGGTTCTGTTGATAGTATATACTGCTGTGTTCACTGCATCTCTCCAATAGGTGTGTGCAAATTTTATTTCAATCATCATAGTGCATGCTATATCAAGTATGATCCTGTTCCTCCTTTTTGCAATCCCATTCTGCTGAGGGGTTCTAGGTGCACTCAACTGTCTTTTAATACCATGCTCTTCACAATAGTCATAAAACTGATCAGAGGTGAACTCTCCTCCTCTATCTGATCTCACACATTTTAGTTTCAATCTGGATTCATTCTCAACTTTAGCTTTGAATATTTTGAACTTCTCAAAGGTTTCAGACTTCTCCTTTAAGAACACAACCCACATCATCCTAGAAAAATCATCAACAAATAAAATGAAATACCTTTCTTCATAGTATGATCTTGTTTGAGTAGGACCACACAAATCTGTATGCACTAGGTCCAATTTGTTCTCAGTTGAGTTCTGATTGCTTCTGAAGGAACTCCTTACATGCTTTCCCATAATACATGCCCTGCATAATTTTTCAACTTGTCTTGCAATATTTGGTAGGTCTCTAAGTGCCTTAACATTGCTGATCTTTACTATATTATCAAAGTTGATATGACAAAGTCTCTTGTGCCATAACCAACTGTCATCCACCTTTGCAACAAAAAAACTCACATCAGAATTAAGATGAAAAACATTACCTTTTGTTTTGGATCCTGATGCAATCATGTATCCATCCTTGTTGTCAATGATGTACTTGTTGTCTTTGAACTCTAAATGATAACCTTTGTCAAGTAGCTGTCCAACACTCAGCAAGTTATGATGTAATCCATCAACATATAGAACATCATCTGTCTTATTCTTTCCATCCAAAGTGATAGAACCTCTACCTATGATGGGTTTAGGAGTGTTATCTCCAAATCTAACCATACCACCTTTGTATTTTTCTAACTGAACAAATCTATCTTTGTCACCTGTCATATGATGAGAGCATCCACTGTCAATGATCCAATCAGTTCTGATGTCTACTTTGGAAATTAGGGCTAGCTCTTATTCTTCCTTTTCATATGCAATTTCCATTTCCTCAAGCAACCTTTCCATATCTCTAAGGGAAATGAATCCAATTTCATCTTCTCCTGAATCTTCATCGGTTACACCTTCTTCAGCATGATAACATTCCTTCTTATATTTTGGTTTGTAATCAGATCTGAACTTCTTGACTCTTGTGGGACATTTAGATGCAATGTGACCTATCTTATTACATGAAAAACATTTGAATGGAAGCTATCCTTCATATTTACCTTTTCCTTTCTTTTCTCTTCTAGCAATCATAGCAATGATTTCTTCAAGTTCTTCATCAACTTCTTCTTTCTCACTATGACTAGGAATATGTAAGGATTTCTTACCATGGACGAAGGCTTTGAAAGTTGTTTCACTTTTAGGTTCAATCTTCAATCTTGATATCTCAAATGCAGAGATTTTGCTGATTAGAGTCTCTCTCTTAAAGTTTTATGAAAATTGCATAGTTTCCTCTAGAATATTGATCTTGTTTTCATAGTCTGATGTCAAAGTAGTTAGCAACTTGTCCATTATATCTTCTTCTGATATTTCACTACCATTGTTCCTGATTTCAGATACTGATTCATTTATCCTTTGATTGTAAGCTCTAATGTTCTCTTCAGGTAACATCTCAAGACTGTTGTATTTATTCTTCCATGTCTTCCTGCATGCATTCTTTGCTTGAACATCTCCTTCAAACATATCTTCTAAATACTTCCATATGGTATATGCTCTATCAATCTTCTTGATTTCATAAAATTCACTGTCAGATAAGGCACTGATTAGGGCTTCTTTGGCAATTGCATTATGTGTAAATATTTCCTTTTGTCTATTGGTAGCATCATCCTTTGCAAGGTCTTTCAAAGATGGAATTACAACCTCTTGTGTGACAATTTCAAAGATCTCAAATCCAATGCACTGTAGATGTGTTATCATTTTGTTTTTCCAATCCAAATAATTTTCTCCATCAAACTTAGGGCTTTCTTTTCTGAAATAAGACATCTGATCTACCTTAAGCTGTTAGGCTTCTTCTTCAAGGAACTTGGCTCTGATACCAATTGTTAGAATAGTCCCAAAGGATAACTAAGAGGGGGGGTGAATCAGTTATCAGTTACATAAGTCCTTTTTACTTCTTTAACTTTAGTATACAACAAAGTAAATGCATAATCAGATAACACAATACTCAACACACAATTTGATTATGGGGAAACCAAATGGTAAAACCCTCGGTGGGAATTAGCACCCACAATAAACTATACTTGTTTGTAGTAATCCTTGTTAGAAGATATTTCAACCCTGTTAGGAGTTGTACAATACAATGTAATAAGTATAGTGACCTGGTTAAGGGTCAGAC